>JANAVB010000152.1:0-88981 GCA_029216955.1 Iris pallida | reverse complement strand
TTATTATTGCATGTAACGTTTTTTTATATTGTATGTACGTTTTTTTTATTCATTTTAGGATTATCTAATGGTGCCGAAAAGTCGCACGGTGGAGGAAATGGATGTTGGTTGGAACCATGGCAAGTTGTTGAAGGAAATAGGAAAAGGGCAATGCAACTATTGTGGGAAAAAGATGGACGGAGGAGTTACTCGTCTCAAACAACACTTAGCTGGTATTAAAGGAAACGTAGTATCGTGTCCTGAAGTACCACTTGAGTCAGAAGAGAAATGCTGTGCTTGTCGCGGGTAAACAAAGATAAATTAATAGCCGACCGAAGAAGCAACTAGTAGAGAGGAGTTGAGAACAGCTCGTCAAGGAGATTCCTCAGAAGAAGAGATGCTGACGAATACGCGGACCTTAGAAGGGACATGAGAGAAAGTAGGAGAGAACATGCAGCTGCTCGCAATGGAGTATCGTTGGTGTAGGGGAGAGAGGAGGAGGTCTAGCAGGGGTCGACGTTAGGTGCCCGATTAAAGTCGGTCGCCTATCGTGAGGAGAGGTGAGAAATATTCCAGAGGTAGGGGGAGGAGTATGGACCCATATGTCCTAAGAAAACAAGGGCAAAACAACCCAAAATAAAGGGTTCCTTAAGGGAATAAAGAATGCTAAAGAGCATATAGGAAGATTTATAGCAAATTTTTTTATATACAATAATTACCATTCAATGCTGCCAAAAGTCCACATTACCAACCGATGATAGACAGTAAGCAGCTTGTGGGAGTGGAGTGAAAGGTCCAACTCCTTATGAGATATCTAATAATACTTATATATGGAAATAAATGACATAGAGGAGTACTTGAAATCCTTTCATAAAATATGGGATGATATGGGTGCACAATTATGTGCGAAGGATGAGTACTCAGAACAGAAAATGCATCATTAACTTTCTTGTATATTCTCCACAAGGAACCATATTTCTTAAATCTATAGATGCATCTGACAAATACAAGATACTAATTACATATTTGGACTGATGAATGAAGTTGTAGATCAAATTGGAGAAAAAAGGGTCGTCCAAGTAGTTACTGACAATGGCTCCAACTACAAGGCGGCGAGAATAAAGTTAATGGGGTGAGAACGCACTTACTGAATTTTTATTACTTTAAATAAAGCTGCATTATATTTATTATTTGTATGTTTGTGTGCAGGTGAGAAAAAACTTATACTGGACTCCTTGTGCAGCACATTGTATAGATCTAATGTTGAAAGATATAGCTAATGATCCAAGTATTAAACCACTAATACAGAAGTCTCAAGAAATGACTTGTTTCATATACAATCATGGTTGGGCTCTTAGCCTCATGAGAACCGAGACCCAGAATGGAGAATTGGTTAGACCAGCCTCACTAGGTTCGCTACCAATTTTCTTGCTTTAGATTCCATCCTTGCACATAAGGATGATTTAAAAAGGATGACAAATACAAGGGGTTGGGCGGAGAACTACATGAAACTCAATCGCAAAGATAAGAAAAGGCAAATGTAGTTTCGGCTTAATCGACAGTCAAACTTACTGGAGGGATATTGCAGGGGTCACTGCAATTTTTGGACCTCTTGTAAAAGTTTTAAGGATGGTTGATAGTGATGATAAAGCTGAGATGGGTCATCTTTATGAGGCTATGGACAGAGCCAAATTCATGATAAAAAAGAATGTTGGTAAATGGTACAAGAAGTGGTGGCAAATGATTGATAAAAGATGGAATAATCAACTACATCAAGATATTCATGCAGCCGGTAAGTACTCTATAAATTGAATACCCTTAAAAATATCTTTTATAATGCTTATAGGAATTTTAAACTATTTCTTTATTTTGCAGGCTATTTCTTGAATCCCAAGTACCAATATGCTAACGATGTTGTAAACGACGATGAGGTGCTAAATGGCTTCCACCGCGTCGTTAATAGAATGGTGAATGACAATAAACACGCCTCAATATAAACAGAGGTAACTATTGTTTGATATTGAATTTTTCATCTTTAAAATATTTAATATTAATGTCATAACTTGTGTAATATCACTTTGTAGGCGGAAAGGTTCCGATTGAAAACTGGTGCATTCGGTTCACATCAATTTCAAAGTGCTGTAACTCGATGTCTCCCTGGTAGTAGTAGTTAATAATTTAATACTTCAAAATATTTATTAGGTAAAGTTAAATATTTACAGAAACTAACATATTTTATTACTTTTGTAGCTGAGTGGTGGTCCATATATGCTAGGGAGGATGCTCCAAATTTGACTCGATTAGCTGTGCGCATTCTGAGTCAAACGGTGTTCTCCTCCAATTGTGAAAGGAACTGGACAACATTTTCTTTCATCCATACTCGTCCCCGCAATAGACTTACAATGGCGAGACTAGAAAAACTGGTTTTCGTCCATTATAATATGAGATTGAGGGTTCGAAATGTACAAAGATCAGGAAATAATGAAAATGTTATAGATTTGGATGAGATATTTCCGATCAAGATCCATCACAGCTTGGACTAGAGAAAAAGAAGCACCAGTATTGGATGGTAGAGAAAATGAATGGTTAGATGATAACTTGGATATCGATCCACAAGATACTGCCGCAAATGCTCGAAGGCCTGAAAAAAAAGAAAACCAAATGTACCATCTCGACAGGTCGACAGCGATAAAGACGACAGTACTGATAGTGGAGGAGATGGAGCTACACTCCCGACTGGTGTTTACCAGTCACATGACTATGAAAATCCTGGAGACCAGTCACATGAATACTCTGGAGACTGGTCAAGTGATCATCAACCTAGAGAGCACCGTATGGATGATGTATATGCTGGAGGATCTAGCTATCATGATGTGCCTACTCCTTCGGACAACTACAACACCACATATGATAGTTCATTTACAAGTTATTCCATACAATACTCCAGAGGCAGAAGCCCAGAAACAACCTTCTACATTTGATGGCCTCATGACAAGTTTTTTCAATGATACAGATATCAATCTCTACTATCCTCATAACCAACAACCATATCGGGACGATTACGATAATTACTACCTTTTAGTGATATATTTGTATTCATTTGTATTCTTTTTTATATTCATTTTTTGTATTCATTCTTTTATTTGTACACTTTATGTACTTCATACATATTGTAAAAGATTTTTATTCATGAAATAAAAAGAAAGGGATAGGCCAGAGTCCCAATGAATTTTTCTGGCCAAGTGTTTTTGTTGAAATTTTAAATTCAAAATAAATCATGTAGCTAATTTTATTTCCGTATATTTTGAAACAAAATAATTGGATCATGGATTATATTGTAACCATTTATAACAATGCATAAAACTAAAATTCTAGATATAAAATTATAAATAATTTTTTATTACATAATTTTAAAAATGTCTGAACAAATATAATTATAATTATATAATGGATTTGTGACTTTTGTCTCGTCCAGCCATTTGCATTGCTTCTAATCTCTTGTGCCTCCCTTTATGCTTCTTAATTCGTCAAAGATTCAAAATTTGAACCTGTAGTAATAAAACAATACAAGATTCAATTAGTACGAATAATCAATTAATGACATAGTAAAATTGAAACTAAAAATACGGAAATGAAGAAAAGTTGTAATCTTGTATATCGCAGTTAAACCAATCACAAAGGATGATATGTTTAAAAAAACTTAAAAAAACTGTCGATACTGCCGAATATCAAAAATCTGATATATGTTTAAAAAAATTCTGATTTTTTAATAATTTTTAATCAATTAATGACATATAAATTAGTACGAATAATCAATTATAATAAAAAAAAACTTAAAAATAATTAAATAATGCATAATATATTTAAAAAAATTCTAATTTTTTTTAATAATTATTTAATATTGCCGATACTGCGATACCAAAAATCCGATACTCCGATCCATACCGCCGATACCGCCGATACTTCCGATACCGATACTCTACAAAATGTCCGATACCGATCCCGATACCGATATTTTGAACCTTGGATGAAAGCGCCAAGTCTTACTGTCAAACCAAGAGACACCATCATTGATTGTTTGAACTTTGAATTCCATCCGATGATTCCTCTTCTATTGATCAAGTTTTTCTTACATAATTCACAGTGACCAGCTAGATTCATGTGTCCCCTCTAGCTTGAACAATCCCATTTCTTATTGTTAGGTTAGGATATTGGGTTCTGTATTTCCCTCTGAGGATCCTAATCTGCAGGTCAGGACCTGCTACTGGAGTTGGAAAATTTGATTCGGATTCTCAACCAAATGGTGTTGGTACCCGCCCCTTCTCTAGGAATGACCCAGACAACGGTTCCCTTCCAAATGATAGACGAGACCGTATTGTTGGTTGTGATAAGGAAGGTGCCATCTCCAAAGTTGCTAGCAAGTAGATACCAAGGTTTGTAGTATCGGTATCAGACCCTACGTATGAGTATGGCACTATCGACACTATCGGCGGTTTCAGAACAGATTATCGGACTTTTTGGTTCCAAAAGTAAATAATTATTAATAAATTATTAAAATTTTATAATTTTATAATTTTATAAATTTTTCTATACATTTAGGCATAATTTCAAGTATTTTCTGTGTTATTTTCTAGTAGTTTTGAGTGAAATAATACTCGACCTTAATTATTAGCTTACATGCATGCGATAATATTTTTTATTTACAAGCTTTTACAACCTTAGTACGCTTTTACACCCTTGTTGATTGGTCTTACCCATGCTGATTGCTCTTTTTCGTTCAATTTTCTCCTACCGAATTGACTGGGAAAGAGACACCCATCGTCTGTATCGGTAGCATTCAGTATTGGATAGGGACATGCTAAACCATATCGTTATCGGCCGGTACTGCAAACTATGGTAGATACCTCTTATGAAGTTATTTTATGGCTAGTACTGATTTCCTCTTTAATTTGTTTTTGGGATAGGGGATATGTACTTACCCTTTTTCTACATGAGATGTGTGTTTTCCTGCTGCTTTCAACATTATAAATCCATCAATGATTACTAACAAATTACAATTTTGCATGAAATGCAGGTCTAATGGCCGTGAAGATAATCGTGCTGTTAGTCCTACTTCAGTAATGAAGATAAATACATCTGTTCGGGGACCTCGATCAAATTCAGGTTCTGTGTCAAAGGCAGCATCCCCCAACATGAATCGAGTGCTGGGAAATTCCGATGACTGGGAGCTTCCGCAGTGTATGAACAAGCCCAATGGTGCTGTTGGAGTTGTCAATCGTAAACGATCAACATCAGTACGGTCTTTGTCACCTCCTGTAGCCCAGTGGGGTGGACAGAGGCCTCAAAAGATAACACGAGTTGCAAGAAGATCGAATTTGCCCCCTGTTGTTTCAAGCCGAGAGGACTATCCAATGTCAGAGAGGCATGATAATGCAGCAGTCAATGATGATGGATTAGGTTTCCCAAGGCGCTCGTCTACTAGTGCCTCCCAACAATCAAAACCGAAATGCGACCAGGTACTATCAGAAAGTGAGGACTCTGGAGTAGTTGATAATAAGTCGAAGGACAAGAGCAAGAAGTGTAATGAGACGGAAGAGAAATCTGGTTTGTCTGTTCAAAAAGTTACGGCTCTGTTACCTCCTCCTAGAAAGAACAAGGTGTCTGCTGAGGAAGATCTGGAAGACAGCACCCGGAGGCATGTAAAGGTTAGACGGGTGTCTCTCCTGCAAGGTCTGGCGTGCCTATGACCATTGAAAATCTTGATACTGCTCTAAGTACAAAGCAAACGAGAAGCGTACGAATTATTAACGAAAAGATTGAAAGGTGATATGATCTTTCACTAAGAAGCCCACTTTTCATTTTTCTTTTGAATATTGGTCCCTTCTGACATTCATACCAATTTATACCTAATTGGAACTTATTTGATTATTTTCTCTGTCTCAGTAAATCTGGTCGCCCACCTACCAAGAAGTGGTCTGAGCGCAAGGGGCATACACGGCCAACGCTTTCCATGAATGGTGGACGATTGGACTTTTCTGGTAAATTTGTGTGATGGTTGCACGCATGGATAGATTTACTTTTGCAGATAAATGTTAATTCATCATTATCTATCACGACCATTTCATTTTACAGGAGAATCTGATGATGAGCACGAGGAGCTTTTGGCTGCTTCGAAGGCTGCCTTGGATAGGGGTATCATGCTTTCACATAAAATGAATTTTCTTACAGATGCTAGTATTGCTTCACGCCATTGTTGGCTTTCAAAGTGACAAAAGAGATTAAATTTAAAAAAAAATAATTGGGCAGGGAAAGCACCAGCAGGTACGTTTTGGAATGATGTAGAGGAATTTTTTGGTTTTCTATCTGCAGAAGATACAGAATTTTTGGCAAAACAGGTAAGCATGATAACTCTACGCTAAATCTTATAGTTATGTGTTAGTGCAGAGGCACAATTTTCGATGGAAAATTCTGAAACAGAAACAATTGTAAAGACAACGTTTCAAATGCAACACCTTAAAGAAGATGTGCAACAGAGATCCTGGAGGATTCTGAATTACGAGGATCTAAAAAGATTCTACGTAATACACAAAAAATCTAAAGAGACTTTTGTGCAAGCGACTATCGGCAGTAGAGCTTCTAAAAAGAAGTTACTGTAAAAGGCAACAGCAGCGATGACAGGCGAGAATGACATGCTGGGGTGAATGAACCACCGTTGCTCAAAGCTTTATTCGCCCCACACGAGCACGAACAGCTTCCAGGAACCAGCAAGTTCACGAAGAACTTCTGGAACGCTCGTAAGTCAATATTTGAGACTTGAACGGGCTTCCTGGACTTTACGGACTCCCTTTACTCTCTTCTTGGTGCATCTTTCAAAGGAGGCCAAGGGGCTCTATTTATAGAGTGGAGTTGAGACTTCACCTCTTCTCCTATCCGATGTGGGACTAAAATACCAATACTCAAAAATAGAGTTTGATATTTTAGATCATCCCACAATCAGCATAGAAGTGTGCCAGTCCACGCCTACCCCCCGAACACTCCCGTGCATGCACGAGACATCCTGGAGTCCGTGTCCGAGTCCGAGTCCGCACAACAAAAATTAACTTGCATCCTTGTTGGATTTAATCCTTTTTCCTTCTAGGAAAATACTTCCACATGGCACAAACTTGTGCCCCACTACACCTCATGTGCACACCTCAACACAAGCAATGCATTATATTGAGATACTCACCATTTGGTGTAGCCGATGTGGGACTATCTTTTCTAGTCCAAAGGCAAAAACACCAACAATCCTCCACATATCTCAATATATGGGTTGAGCGTTCCCCACAGTGACTGCCCATCATGCATTAGGAGAGATGTCGCTACGACTTGAATCTTCCCGCATAGGTTAAATAACAGCATGATACAAGAATGGACTAAGCCTTGAATTCTGTACCATAACTGCAATTCTTCCTACTCACATAATGACATCAACTGTGCTTCTGGCTGCACATTGAAGGCCCTGTGCCAGCCTGGTTTCAGTGTATAATTTTGGACGTCTACAAGTTTACCCTCAAGAGACGGCCTGATATCTCTTTCCATACACTATTGGTGAGTTCTTTATTAAAGAGATATGGCATGAAGCCTTGCGCTTCCTTGCGGTGCTACGTCGCTATGACATGGCCTGAAGCCGAGGCATTACCCCTACCTGGGAACCTCATCGTAGTGTCATACTACTGTAGCATGAGGTCACAAGCCTCTTTGTAGTGCCAAACTACACAGCATGAAGCCTTGCGCTTCCGTGCGGTGTTACGCCGCTATGACATGGCTCGCAAAGCCGAGGCTTTACCCTACCTGGTACCTCTTCGTGGTGTTATGCCACTGTAACATGAGGAAATCGTCCTCTTTGTAGTGCTGTCTACAACTCTTTAATTACGTCATACAGCATTAGGCTACCTGCCTATTTGCGGTGCTACGCCGCTGTGACTTGGCTTGCAAAGCCGAGGCATTACCTCTACCTGGGAACCTCATGGTGGAGTCACCCCACTGTAGCATGGAGTTTCACTCCTTGTAGTGCTGCTCTACCGTGCTTCCTGTAAAGCACACCAGGCATTCACTCTGCCTGAGAACTCATTAAGGCGTTTAAGCCAACCTTCCACAGGATCAGTTTTTTTTTCCGCAGAAAAAATACATAGTAGACAACAGTGGTTATGGGTCCGTATCCCTTCTATGTTCCAGAGAACAAGTACCCACTGCTACCTGATAGTTTTCCAGTCAGTGATCCTCCTTTGAACCAAAAGTTAGATGCCTAGTAGATTTCTCTTTGAACTAATAGCATAAAACTTTATGATAGGATTACAAAGACACACTATCAGAATGCCTTCAAGCCCATTTTACAAGCTGTGTCATCGACCAACTGGCGCTTGAGGCCTTTCGTGAACGGATCTGCCAGGTTCTCCTAACTCCGAACATCAATCACTGCAATTACACCTCTTTTGATAAGATCGTGTACTGCCCTGTGCTTCAACCGCACAGTCCTCTTCTTCCCGTTGAAGAGGTCATTTGATGCCACTGCTGCTGCCGCCTGGTTGTCACAGTATATCGGTATTGCCGGTATCTGAGCCCCAACCATCGGAAGATCATACATGAGCTTCCGAAGCCACTCTGCTTCATCTGCAGCAGCATCCAATGCAAAGAATTCAGATTCCATGGAGGCGCGAGATAACATAGTCTGCTTCTTCGACTTCCACGATATAGCAGCTCCGTCCATGGCGAATACGAATCCACCTGTGGAATACTCGCTCTCCATATCTGAACACCAGCTAGCATCACTGAAGCCTTCCACTACTGACGGATCTCCGCTGTAGAAAAGTGCATATGTCTGAGTTTTCTTGAGATATCTCATAACACGCTTCACAGCTTTCCAGTGCTCAACGCCTGGATTGCTAGTGAACCGACTCAGCATTCCCACGGCAAAAGCTATGTCAGGCCTTGTGGCAGTAGTAGCGTACATCAAGCTTCCGATGACGCTAGCGTACTCCAACTGCCTGACGCTTTCCCTCGAATTTGGCTCCAGCTTCTGATCACTCTGGTACGGTGTATCAATAATAGGAAGATCTTGATACCCGTAGCGAGTGAGCATCTTCTCAATATAATGAGATTGTGACAGCGCTATTCCAGTGCCTGTCCGGATGATCTTGAGCCCCAAGATTACGTCGACATCCCCCAAGTCCTTCATACTGAACTTGGTCGAGAGGAATTTCTTTATCTCTGTGACGCAGCTTAAATCCGTACCTAGGATTAGCATGTCGTCCACGTAAAGACATACGATTACTCCTCTTCCGTCAGCAAACTTCGTATAGACACACTTGTCTGTTTCACTGACCCTGTAGCCATTTGACCTTATCACCTTGTCAAACTTCTCGTGCCACATTTTGGGAGCTTGTTTCATACCATACAGAGACTTCATCAACTTGCAGACTTTGTCTTCCAGACCTCTGACGACAAAACCTTCTGGTTGTTGCATGTAGATCTCTTCGGTCAGCTCGCCATTAAGGAATGCCGTTTTCACATCCATCTGATGTATCACCAGCTTGTGTATTGCTGCTATAGCAATTAACAATCTGATGGTTGTCATCCGAGCTACTGGAGCATAAGTGTCAAAGTAGTCGATCCCCTGCTTCTGAGCAAACCCCTTGGCCACTAGCCTGGCCTTGAACTTGTCAATGGTTCCATCTGCTTTCATCTTCTTCTTGAAGATCCATTTGCATCCGATGGGTCTTGCTCCTTCTGGCAGGTCAACCAATACCCATGTGTTGTTGGAGGTGATTGAGTCAATCTCGTTGTCTATCGCCTCCTTCCAGAATACAGCATCTCTGGTCTTCATCGCCTCATCATAGGTAAGCGGATCTGCTTCCACATGATAGGTGACGAAGTCATCTCCGAAGTCTTTCGGCCTCCTCGTTCGCTTAGTTGACGGCTCAGCGAGTTCTGGTTCAGCTGGTGTCTCCTTGACGACAGCTTCATCTTGGACTACTGGTTCATCAAAGACTTCTGTCTGCTTTGTACCCTCATCATTCTCCGGAAGATCCGCGAGAACAATATTCTTGTGTTTTGCAAACTTGTCTTCAAAGTATTCAGCATCGCGAGATTCGATGATATGGTTTGACCCGATATCAAGGAATCTCCGAGCATCACTGTTCTCGGCATACCCCAAGAAGATCGCCTTCGTAGTCCTTGTCCCCAGCTTCTGAATCTTCAGATCCGGGAGCTTCACATAAGCCAGACACCCCCACACTCGAATGACATTCAAGTTAGGTCTGACTTTGAACCAGAGTTCATGAGGAGTTATGTCGGAAGTTGCATATGGCACTCTGTTCAGAATGAACGTTGCCGTTAGTGCAGCTTCTCCCCAGTAGCACTTTGGAAGACCCGCAGTCAACAGCATGGAGTTCATCATCTCTGTCAACGTTCTGTTCTTCCTTTCTGCTACTCCGTTGGATTGAGGAGAGTACGGAGCCGTTGTCTCATTGATGATTCCATGTTCTTTGCAGAATGATAAGAATTCATGAGACCGATACTCCTCGCCTCGATCACTCCTTAACCTCTTGAGTTGTTGTCCAGTTTGCCGCTCAGCCTCGGCCCTGAACTCCTTGAACTTCTCGAATGCTTCGTCTTTAGACTTGAGCAAGTAGACGAAAGCATACTTTGAGAAGTCATCGATGAAAGTAATGAAATACTTCATCCCGGCCTTTGTAGAGAATTGTTTGCAGTCACAGATATCTGAGTGAACCAACTCCAGAAGATCTGTGTTCGATGGACCCTGTGAAAGGGTTTCCTTGTGATCTTCGTCTGAGCACATACTTCGCATTTCTCTACCTTACCCCCACACTTGGAGATAAGTCCTAGACTAGACATTCTGTAAATCCTTTTACAATGAACATGTCCTAGCCTATTATGCCACAACTCAAGAGAATAATCAGAAAAAGTGATTGCATTTATATTATCATGCTGGGTTACAACAAGCTGAATCTTGTACATTCCTTCAGTTTGGAAAGCTTTTCCGAAGAATATACCCTTCTTGGACATCACCAACTGGCCAGCATTGATGTCCATCCTCAAGCCTGCGTTGCAGAGCAGACTTTCAGAGATCAGGTTCTTAGCAATTACTGGAACATGCTTCACACCTTGAAGCGTCAGAGTGTTCCCCGATGTGAGTTTCAGCTCCACTGTCCCGATCCCCAGTACTTCAGCTTGTGCCTGGTTTGCCATTATGACCTTCTCTGAAGTTGGCTCATAAGAGACGAACCAGTCTTTGTCTGAACAGACATGGCAGGTCGCACCAGTGTCTATCCACCAGTCCAAGTCAGCCCCCACAGTTGCAACCTGTGCTATCATGGCAACTAGATTAGTAATCATAGAAACCTTACTAGGCTCACCTTGTTCTTTGGGCTTGGACTTGCATTCGGATTTGTAGTGGCCCTTCTTGCCATAATTGAAGCAAGTCACATGGGACTTGGACTTCTGCTGCTTGAAAGCAGGACCCTTCACTTTCAGATTCGTGAAGTCCTTCTTTTTGCGATGAGAAGCAGCCTGCTTCCCCTGGTACTCTCTGGTTTGGACCAGATTAGCCTTCGCCAGTTGCTTGGACAGAGTATCCATCTTCTGTTGAGAGCGCATCTCGTCCTCAACATGGATCTCTTGCAAGAAATCTTCCAAGCTAATTTCCATCTTCTTTCGATGCATCCTTGTATAGAAGTTGCTCCATTCTGTAGGAAGTTTTGCGACGATCCCTCCAACGACAAACTTGTCGACGAGGGGCATGTTCTCGTCTTCTAGTTTCTGACGCAACTTCAGAAACTCCTTCACTTGGGGCAGCATCGCCTTCTCGTCTTCGAAGGTCCACTTGTGGTATTTTTCTACCATGAAGATCTTGGACCGGTTCTCGTCATCTTCATAGAGCTTTCCCAAGGAGTCCCATATCTCTTTGGCAGATGTCTTCTTGGAGTAGGACTCTGCCAGAGAGTCTTCCATGGAATTGAGTATCAGTAGTATGCATATACTGTTTTCTCTCTTCCACTTCGCTTGCTTGGTCGTAGCAGCGGCCACAGCCGCAGCAGATCCAGTGGTTGGAACGATCGGTTCTTCTTCTGACAGCACGTGATCAACATTCACGAGTTGAAGATTTAAAGTGACCTTTCGTCTCCATATCTGGAAGTGTTCGCTATCGAATTTCTCCAACTTGTTAAAGTCGGTATCGATGAGCGAAGCACGAGAATTATCGATCTTCTCAATAAAGCTTTGAGATTGTTAGTGCAGAGGCACAATTTTCGATGGAAAATTCTGAAACAGAAACAATTGTAAAGACAACGTTTCAAATGCAACACCTTAAAGAAGATGTGCAACAGAGATCCTGGAGGATTCTGAATTACGAGGATCTAAAAAGATTCTACGTAATACACAAAAAATCTAAAGAGACTTTTGTGCAAGCGACTATCGGCAGTAGAGCTTCTAAAAAAAAGTTACTGTAAAAGGCAACAGCAGCGATGACAGGCGAGAATGAGATGCTGGGGTGAATGAACCACCGTTGCTCAAAGCTTTATTCGCCCCACACGAGCACGAACAGCTTCCAGGAACCAGCAAGTTCACGAAGAACTTCTGGAACGCTCGTAAGTCAATATTTGAGACTTGAACGGACTTCCTGGACTTTACGGACTCCCTTTACTCTCTTCTTGGTGCATCTTTCAAAGGAGGCCAAGGGGCTCTATTTATAGAGTGGAGTTGAGACTTCACCTCTTCTCCTATCCGATGTGGGACTAAAATACTAATACTCAAAAATAGAGTTTGATATTTTAGATCATCCCACAATCAGCATAGAAGTGTGCCAGTCCACGCCTACCCCCCGAACACTCCCGTGCATGCACGAGACATCCTGGAGTCCGTGTCCGAGTCCGAGTCCGCACAACAAAAATTAACTTGCATCCTTGTTGGATTGAATCCTTTTTCCTTCTAGGAAAATACTTCCACATGGCACAAACTTGTGCCCCACTACACCTCATGTGCACACCTCAACACAAGCAATGCATTATATTGAGATACTCACCATTTGGTGTAGCCGATGTGGGACTATCTTTTCTAGTCCAAAGGCAAAAACACCAACATTATGTTTGTAAAATCAATGTCTGACATGTTAGAATTATACTTATTTAATCAGATTCGTCTTACGGAAGAGGCTGATGCTAGCACTTTTGATACTCGAGGAAGTCAGATCCTAAAGGTACCAGCTTCTTCCTCCTTGTATTATCAGCACTTTTGTATATTTCATTTGGTTTCTACGAGGTTTTTTTTTAACAATGTTGGCATACTTCTATGATTGTTTTTATGGTAAGTTATGTCTAGAGTTCATTCTGGAGAGTTGTAATAATTACATATATTATAATGGATCATTGTCATTCTCTTGTTGCTCTAGTGGTAGAAGCTTTATATCTACGCATAAGATATGATGGACAACTCAAACTGATTCATCTTCTATTTTCAGGAGGACCTTGAATATTGTTCACTTCCAACAACAATCGTTTCTGGTAGAGATGGCTATGGTGGGAGTTCAAATGGATTCAGTAGCTTGAATGAGAGTGTGAGGGATGTTGAACGTGCTAGCCAAACAAAGAACACTGAGAACTCTGAGGAGTTGGTAGGAGACAATGGCAGCCACATTGGAGTTTCAGTTTGCCAAGCTCTTCTTTCAGCTATCGTCGGGGAAGATGAGATTGAAAACCTAAACCACAGAAGTTATAACAAAGAAGAGTGTCTATATGGTTCATATGGAATTAATGCTGAAGTTGACACAGAGTTGAAGTCGAGAAGTTTCAGTTTTCAATCATCAGGAAGCTTTCATGCTGCTGAGAGACCTGATCTTAGTTCATATAAGGCCAATAGTGATTGGGTATACAATGATGAACATGTATATGATGATTTAGGAAGCAACGGTATGGTGGATGAATTATTACCTAACTTGGCAATGACTGGAAGCACAATATGCAGTGATCATGAGTATAGCCAGATGAGCATCAATGACAGAATTCTTTTAGAGCTGAGTGAAATTGGACTCTATCCGGAACCTGTTGTAAGTACATATCATGCAAATAATTTCTGAAAAATATGCTTGTATAATTATTGATAGCGTGTAGAGTTTGTCTTTTCACTTCCAAATTTAATACAATATTTTAGTGAAAGATTTAAGGATGTGGTATCTGTATCGACATGGGACCCTTTCCACGAGTATCGTTATGTATACTTCGGCAGTTTGAGCGGTTGAATGATAGTTGAGTTTTGATAAGTTGAGGATTTTTTTTGTTTTATCATACAAAATAAAGAAAGGCTAAAGATTAAACCTAACTTCACGCATTTTCTTGTTGGTTTTGGTGAACAATTGCATGCAATGTCATGAATTGTGAGATGAAAATTGCATATTTCATCGTAGGCAATTTACCATGTATAAGATTTTTTGAAGTATCCAACAAAAACAATCAAGTAACCTTATAGCTAGCATCCCATGATCCAGGGACAGGGCCGGCCCAGGCACAGGCGAGGTGGTCGACCGCCCTGGGCCACCAATTTTGGAAGGTCCCATAATTTTAAAATAGACTAGGTACATCATAAAAAAAAAAACAAAGACCCCATCTGGAAACAACAAAAAAGCCAACGCTGCAATCTGAAAAAAAAATGATAGCTTGATTGATGATTTTGATAGCTTAATGGATGATTTTGCTTGTAAAAATGCTAAAAGAAAATTTTATTTATGTGAGAAAAGGTCCCAAATTCTATATTTTGCCCTAGGTCCCATAAACCATAGGACCGGTCCTGTCTAGGGATGCACGTCCCTGGAGGCAGAATGCCGTCAAATAGGAACATGGAAATTCATGTTCTGACAAGCGAAGACATAATTATTTGGCTTTCCAAGCCAAGCTTTTGAAGGAAAGAAGACGTCGTTCTTCTTAGTTATTTTTAAAATAAAGTGTTTAGAGTTTAAAACTTGCTACTTCTTTTTCCGAAAGACATTTTTGTTAGGATTGTTTGGAATTTATGAATTTTTTAGTTTGATTCTTTGATGATGCTATATTATGGTACTTGGTTAACTTGAATATTAAATATAGATAATATATCATATTATATATTTGTTCCTTAAAAATGTTCCATGTTCTGGGAATATTTATTGCATAACATAAAACATAATGGGATATCCCATATGCTGCTTTCCCATTTTCGTTTGGGGTTCTAGTGCGTCCCACGTTCTAGGTAACCATGCTGTTGCGGGCATATTCCATCAGCTTATGTTGGGACACTACAATCTGACATATACACGCAGCATGTCTCTAGTTCGATTTCATATCATTGTGAGAAAAGCATTTATGCCTAAAAACAGTGTTTCTTTATGTTTCTCATGATTTCTGGAGTTCATTAAAAATTCTCATAGGCTAATGTCTTTCCTCCTTTTCCTGCTCTCCAATACACACCATGCGCTTCTGTTAGTTTTGACTTCTTAGGGGCAGATACATTCGAAAATTGTCAGTCTCCATGTCAAACATGTTGGATATGACCTGGACATGCCAAAATATGAATGAGCATACCAAGATGGTTTTTGATCAGTGTCCTATTGTCCCATATCAAGTGTTTATCTTTGCTATGTCATGGAACCATCACTTTTATTCATCATTTTATCCTACATCTTACGAGCTTTCTCAGCATAATCTAATTAAATACTCTTACTAATGCCATTCATCAAGGTTTAAAAAGTTGGGCGATAACAATGTATATCAGATGTTTCCAATTGAGTTTGGCAGCCCCGACATGAAGCTGCCGAAAAATTTGGTAATTGAAAACAATGAATATCAACTGAAAGTCAGAAATTTTACCCATACACTAAAGTTGCTGTTGGTAAATTTACCCATACACACAACTGAATCAAGTACGCAATCCTCTTCCACTTCGCCATTTATTTATTTCCTTATCGAAAAAATAGTAATATAGTATATTATGGTTCTTTTCTGTGGTTTTCTTTTCAATTTTGTTCAGCCTCTGGACTACATTTCTCCTCTGTTGGTTCTTTAGCATCAAATTTAAGCTTTTTTTTTCTATCAATGTTAGTTCCTTGTTATTCATTTATGTTTGATGTTGGTATTGGTATTCAAATTGTGTTATTGATCATTTCATGGTTGTTGTTAAGTAGAGTAATGACATATATTTGATCCTCTATTTATAGATAATTTCCCTATTTATTTTTCTATTTATGAGGAATATTCATTATTTTTTGGGAAAAGTAGCATGTATTGAGTAATCCAAGTAACTAAAGAGTAACCCAATTACTAGTTCCAGCGTCCCTAATTGAGCGAATACTGAAACCGAGTAATTTAATGTTGAACTCTCATAAGACAAACATGGTAAAATATTATTTTTTTGATACCAACTAAAACTACAATTGTCTTCTCTGTACAAGCTAACCAGTTCAACCATTTGCTTGTATGGCTCACATGGGGCCAACTGACAGAATCCCATTCCAAATGCATACATCATTTTATACACCTGCTTCTAATTTCTTTCCTAGTTACATCTCTAATAAGAGACATGGTAAAATATTACTTTTTTGTATATCAAAGAATTCCACTCCAAATGCATTACTTCACTTTTTTACGTCTTAAATTCCGTCTTCCAAAACTTATGTATATAATTTCAAAGATGCCCTAGGTTTCTTGTACAAACTTGAAAAACTTCACGATTCTGTACCTCACCTTAATAGGTAAGTTTATCTAAGCTCTTCTCAATGACCAAATGAAGTTTGTTAAGGTTAAATTCCATGAGATTGTAAAAGTTTTTCTTCAGCAACATTGGAGTTTTATTATGTTCGAAGTATTCTATCATTTTTACTATTACGTAAGTTTCAAGCTATTATTCAGTTTTTATAGCCAGTTTCAGTGATTTTAAAAAATTCACATTTCAGCCATACCTAGAGCAAAGTGAAGATGAAGATATTGATGAGGGCATAAGTACATTGACAGAAGAGCTTCATGAACAGGCAAGTATTTAACAGCCATGCAATCTTCTTTCCGCTTACCTTAAAAGTTTCATTTACTAGTGTGTAGTAGATCTGATCACATTCTTCAATTGTAGCCTTTGAAGCATTACTGCTGCTGATGCTATGTAGTAATTAGTAGTCATACTCATCATTTAACTGGTACTTAATGGTGCATATTTGTGCTAGGCATTTAGCATGATGCTGGTAGCTTCTAGTCAGTTTATTTTCAAACTGGCGGTATTCAGTATTACATCCTTTTAATATTGTTAGAATAACATAAATATTAACCCTTAACCATCACCAACACTCTAGAGTTTGGTGTAGTGGCAAGGACTTTAACATGGTACAACCTAGGTACGAATCTTCGCTGGCGCATATTTTAAACGGATTTTAAAAATAAATTCTCTCTTTGCGTAAATCCATCTCTATTTCCAAAATGGGCCTTCGCCTTCAACTTGCAGGGGCTTGTTAGAATAAGATAAATATTAACTCTCAACCCTCACCAACACTCTATAGTAGTGTTCTAAAAATCGTGATTAGGTGACGCCTAGGCACTAGGCACTATGCGCCCAGTGCCCGCCCGATGCCTGCCTAGGCATTTGCCTAATGTCCTTAGCATGTCCATGTGCCCACTATGCAGGTTATTTGGGGTTTGTGAGCAATTTTTAGCATTCTTTTTGACCGATTTTTTGTGGACTGCCTAGAACTAGGCGGCGCATAGGCGGGGTTAGGTGCTAGGCGGTGGGTGCCCGCCTAACTACAGCCTAGCAAATTTTACATCCTTGCTATAGAGTTTTGATATAGCGGCAGGGAACGAATATGAATAGCCACCGTGCCATCATCATTATCAACTAATTGGTCCTTAAAAATGCATCAGAAAAGTCGCAATATAATATCACCCTGTCAGAATAGAGGAAGATCCCAGTGCAGCCTAACTCGAGGCCCTGTCTGCTAGAACGATTGTCCATTATAAGTGACGAAGTTCAAATGTTGTCAGTAAGGCTCCATTGCTCCACCCCCATAAAAGTTTCAACTATATAATCGGTGAAATATAACATCCATGATAAATAGTAGTCACAAAACACATTCCATGTTCAAATGACTTTATTATGGATTTATCTCAAGCATCAGAGAAAAAGTATGTTTCTTCTATATTTTCAAAGTATTACAGTCTGGGTGGTAGTCTTTTACCGGGCCTAGACTTGCTTCTGGTAGCTTGGATAAAGGAGAGTTATGTAGGCCACCGGTATAGACCTTTGCCTGATCTCCATAATCTGTACGGACAAAGATCAGTTCCATGATTTGAACATTAAAAGAAGATCAAAGTAGGCGGATACCAATAATTAGGACAAAGGTTGGTTGTCATTTCTGTTCAAAGCAGGGCTAAACTTAAATGTTTTAGAGCATTCGGCAATTTGGGTTCTGGATTTTTCTTTAATGTAAGAAAATAGAAAGAAAACCCGGATAAAGTACATTTGAAATGGAAAGCATGGGACTCCCAAACTTTCAGAAACTAATCATGAAAGCCTGTATTATGTGAGAGGTTTTGACACAAGTCGATCTTGAAAAATATAATTGAAAAACAAAACTGAACTAATAAGTATCAACATAGGCCAAAGGATGTCATATGGGTTTATATCAATGCCCTATTTTTCTCATAGCTACCTTTGCTAGGAACATGGCACCATAACAGATGTTGATGTCGGTCACAAGAACACTCATTTACTAGTAGAAGTCTTGTATGATATAAATATTAACTGAGCCAACTTTGATGGGAGAAGTCTTGTATGATAATAGTGATGATCCTTTCCCAGGTAACCTTTCCTGAGTCTTCTCCCATTACTGCAAGCAAGTCTGAATAATCTACTCCATACCAAACCATAGTCACAAGTTTGGCATGTTTCGGAATGTTAAAGAGTATTAGTTATGTTAAGTATTAGTCTATTAATATTTGGGCTTTAGTCCCACATCAGGTAGAACCAATAAGGAGATGCCGACTCTCTCCTATATATATGAACTCACTTATATCAATGAATCCATCATATTATTATTTTCTACACGGAATAATTTGGCGAGGTCGACAAGTTCTGTGTTCGGAATATATATATATATATATATAATTTGGCGAGGTCGACAAGTTCTGTGTTCGGAATATATATATATATATATATATATATATATATATATATATATATATATATATATATATATATTCCGAACACAGAACTTGTCGACCTCGCCAAATTATTCCGTGTAGAAAATAATAATATGATGGATTCATTGATATAAGTGAGTTGTCACGACCCGCACCCAGTGAAAGGACACGAGAAGTGAAGTACGTCCAGCCTACGCCGCAGTGTCGGCGGTAGAACGCTGTCCTGAGTCACAATATCTAACACAGTCTAGAATAAGCTCCGAATGGAGAGTAAAATAATAAGTACTCAATCACGACACTAAGATGAAATAGAATAGAAAATCACAAGAGTCACAGCATAAATAGAAGTCTAGATGTAAACCACCAGAACAAACTCAGGTACAACTCATAAAGTCTCAAATAGAAAGACAATAAAAATACTAAGTCTCAGCTAGACTATGGGCAAGTCCTCAGCGACTGTTGGATCCTCCTGAGGGTCCACGTCACCAGTGTCATCTAAGCCAATGCCATAATAAGTAGGGCAGAACTCTTCATCATCACCTGTAAAATTTTCAACATGCCCAGTCAGGACGAAATGAGCACATATCTCTCACAACAGTTCATATCAGGATTGGACATATAAAGCAAGCTATAGAAAACTATACATGAATCGCTGTAAAGAAAATCAACAAGAGAGAGAGAGACTATAAGATGAGATATAATATGATAAATAGAGAAATGTAACCATCTACGTGATTTAGAGCATGAATTGGTTATGTAAACGATTTGGGTTGCACATGGATACAGCTATGGATTGCACATGGATACCTATTGGGGATAATGATCACATAACCAACTACACTCTCCCTGCCCCCAATTAATACACAAGGATCAATACATGTTATGTTACTGCACATGGATAACTACTTTATACATGGAGCTCATATGGTCATGAGTGTACATGAATAACACATGAGTGCACATGGATAAATATGAATACATGGAGTACATGATGGCCATGATAAAGTACATGAACATGATATACTCGATGTATTCGAAGGGATAACATCGCATGAAAAGATCCATAGGGTACTAATCCGTGTGAACATCGTGTCAGCATCAAGTATACTAGTCTATAACAAGAGAACATATCCAAAGAAGTATGAAAAGATCAGAGAATGTACTCGCCTAGCAAACTGAACTGCTGATGATGTAGTGTAGCTAAACTGGGGCAATATAAACCTATTTAAAGTATACACATGTCACAACCAAGTCTACAATATCAAAAGAAATAGCTACAATGCAAGACTACATGCTTCTAGGTCCCTTTAGGTCAAAGTCAACCCTCGGTCAACTCTGGTCAAACCTGGTCAACGCTGGTCAAACCAGGTCAAACATGGGTCAACTAGTCCGTCTACTAATTTCTAGGTCATACACAAAATTTCAGGTCATTCGGAGTTCGTTTGAGTCGATTTGGATCAAGTTTGACCCAAAGTTGACTTTTGTCAACTTGGTCAACTTGTCGGCCAATTCGATCGAACTAGGCTCCTAACGACGAACCTAATCTGTCCAAACACTTCCTATAGTCATATCACAAGAATATATTACATTACTTATTTTTATACATTCATCACAATTAATATATATATATATATATATATATATATATATATATATATATATATTTTTTTTTTTTTTTTTTTATATATATATATTTTTGTTATATATATATATATATATATATATATATATATATATATATATATATATACATACACAAATATATATATACATATATATAAGTTGGGAAAGGAAACATGGTTTGTGAGTGAACAATGATGTTGGGCTGCTGGTAGAGGGTCTAAAATCTGAGAACAAAACAATATGAGCCTACAAGAGTATTCTATATATAACATTCCACAATCTATAGTAAAAAATATATATAATATATATATATATACATATAGGCATATATCCTTATATAGGTATATACCCAGTATGAAGCTAATGAAGGCCGTACTCGAACCTGGAGTGAATTCGCAGGTCTGAAATCAGAGTCTTGACCCTCTCAAATACACATTTTCGAAATTAGGCATTTAAAGGATTTAATATATATATACACACATACATATTTATATGCATTGAATAGGTAAAATACCATAATTGCCTAAAAATGTCTAGAAAATATGAATCAACCCCGAGAGTCGATTCCCACAAGTCCCAAACAATGTCCAAGGACCAAAAACTCAGAAATTATCGCCATTAAACTCAGAAATCAAAATATCATATAAATCTCAAATTTTCCAATTCAATGAAAACCCGATTATGCTTGAAAAAGGCAAACAAATAGGTAATAATTCCGCGGATCACTTCCCGCAAATTCTAATTATCATATATGAACTAACAATTCAGAAAATACGGACTAAAAGTCAAAGGATCGAAAAATCACATTTCTATTCAAAACTTTGAACCCGAAAAACCCAATTTTGACAAAACGACTCAAAATGCAAAATACACCAAATCAACCCGCGAAACTCGACATACACGCTGGTCTCAACCTACGTGATACGCTCGGGTACTCTCGGGTTCGAAATCGTGTCCACAGAACGCGTATCGGAAAACCCGATACCGTGTGACAATAAGCACGTATGCGTGCATTCTCGCTCGTTTGAGCGCCGCATACACAACGAAAAGCCACGCGCTTGTGCACGTAGCTGGGGGGGGTTCTTGGGGTAGGTCTAGGACACGACAACTCAGCGACACATCGCACTGAGGCGACGCACGCAGCCCCGCACGACGCGCGGCCTGCTGCGCGCGCGTGCCCTCGTGCACGCGGTTCGTCGCTCGTGGCTCACGCGTCGGGCCACGCCACGACTCGGGATCGAGTCCCTGGGTAGTCTAGGTATAGGGCTACGTGTTCCAACTCCTGGAACGGGTCCTCGTCGCGTCGAGAGCGCGCACGAAGTCCGTTTCAGCGACAAAAATCAGGCTGAATGCACAGTGCGGCTGAGCGGTGCACGCGCGATTTCTCCGCGCTCGCTCAACGAAAAGCCGTGAAATTTTACGAGCATGGGGGCAGAGGTTGCCCCCACGTGCTCAAGAAATTTCACGCGAAAATACGGCCTGTGCATCGAGAAACAACGCG
Organism: Iris pallida; assembly: GCA_029216955.1. NCBI lineage: Eukaryota > Viridiplantae > Streptophyta > Magnoliopsida > Asparagales > Iridaceae > Iris > Iris pallida. The sequence continues at coordinate 66,676 of JANAVB010000152.1, read as the reverse complement.
CGGACAGCAGGGCACGCACGGCCTCGTGCACGGGATCCGTGCACGTGCGTCCGTTGCCCGAAACGTCGCTGATACGTTTTCAAAACCAAATCCGTCTTCACAAAAGTTTATCAAAATAATATTATCTAAGCATCCATGAAGACAGAATCTAAAAACAACAACTTTCTATCCTAAGCGGCATTTCGTCGAACACGTGCCGTAAAGGACCGACACGTGTCCGATACCGCTATCAAACGAAGTCGAAATCCAACCAAATTTCGTGGGCAAGTCTAGGGCACCTATATGGATGCAAAAATGAAAGAAATTCCAGATTTACTATGGTAGATTAGAGTTTACCTATTGAGTGTCAAAAATCCAATGAATGGAGCCCCTCGGTTGTCGTGTCGGCCGATTTCCCTCAAGCAAAAGCCTCCGCCTCCTCGCTAGAAATGCTCCAGCAGATCCTCCTCTCCTCGACGAGTGCAACGGAGTTCGTTTGGGAAGAAACGGACTCCGGATGAAGGAAAAAGAGTTTTGGAGAGAGGGATCTATTAGGGTTTCCTTGTGGAGGCTCAAAACTTCACAAATGAATGCAAGGGGGAGGGGGTACTACTGTTGGGCGGCCAGGACTAGGTCTCTAGGGGTTAGGGTTACACTTGGGCCAACTCATTCTCAAGTGAAAATGGGCCCAAGTCAAAAAGGCTTAAAGGCTTGCATGCAAAAAGGCTAAAATAAATCAATTAAAGCCTTAAAAATAATCTAATACCTAAAATAAATTCTAAAAATAAAAATAACAATTCTAAGGCATGGTTAGGCCCCTATACATTGTCCATTAAGGTTAAACTAGTTGCTAGCACAACACAAGTCAACTTATCTAGAAAATCACAGAAAGGCCAAAATGGCTAAAAATCAATTAATCACTCTAAAATTTACTAATAAAATCTAAATTAATTCTAATGATAATAAATTTAATTTCTAATATAGCATTAAGGTTCTAGGTCATGGTTGGCTAAGGTCAAACCACTTATACTACCAAAACACCAATTCAGCTACCAATCAAATCGCACAACAAGCAATTTAATCAATAAATTAATACAATTCAAGTAATGCACAATTACTAAAATATCCTTAGCCTAAAAATATATAATTAGCCAATCTAGTCACATGGTCGAGTCTCCTTGGTCATGGTTAGTCTCTATGTCAAACAGTCTCTAGGGTTAAACTAGCAACAACCAAAATCATAATTCACCCATCTAAATAATATAAAATAAATAAAGAAAAACCCCAAAAATCATAATATGATTTAAATATTATTATTAAATGATAAAAATTATAAAAGTTCAAAATTACCCTCGTTTCAGAAAAGTGGTGGTTACAAGTCTACCCTCCTTAAAATAATTTCGTCCTCGAAATTAAGATGATTCTACTCTTTCTAGGTCAAATCCCCAACAATCATGGTCTTAAGAAAACTTATCTAAATCATGGAGCTGAAAAGAAATCATACTGGGTTATGGCAGGTAATATCAGTCTGGGGTCTCATCCTCTAGCCATTAGTCATACTAGATCAAAAGTAGTCGTAAGGTATCAAACATACAAACAATATGGTCGTACAGTAATCATTAAGACAGGATAATGTATAGGTCAAGAACTCACCTCTACTGGGTCTGGTAGCTGGAACTCTCTCCCGGAGGTAGGCCTCGACTAGGGGCAGGTGTAGTAGGACAGTCTCGTACCTTGTGTGCAGCTGACCCACAAAATAGGCACAATTCTAGTCTCTTCTTACAGTCCTTCTATACGTGCCCAAGCTTCTTACAGAAAGCACAGGTAGGCACCCGCTCAATTGGCCTCTGTTGGACAGGAATCTGAACTGGATAGGCTGGTCTAGGCTGGAAGCCGGGGTACTCCTGAGGCTCTGGGTATATACTGCTCCTCGCTCTCTTGGGACTGGGCTCTCCCCTCGAATGCATGTAATCCCACAACAGTTGGAAACTGAGACTCTGCTCTCTCATAAGCTCAGCCTGAAGTCTCTGTACCTCCCGCACATCCTGAAGAAGTCTGTAAATATGAGCTCCATCAGGAATGGCATGGGGTACCACTCCAGGAGGCAAAGGAAGGCCCTCAGTCTCCGGCTGAACTGCAGCCCTCTCCTGAAGGATAGGAGATGGAGGGAAACTCTCCGATGAGGCTACTAACACCTCCTGAGCAATAGAAGGGGGAAATACAATCTCGGTCTCATCCGGAATTTCAGCTGTGCACTGGGGACAGGCTCTGGTCATGGGTGCCATCCTGAAAAGATAAAAAAATAATAAATCATCGGGCTGTAAGGCAGTCTGTCATCCTATATGAAAACTAATGACTATATATAAAAAAAACAACTGGAATTAACTATATAGGGTTACTATTTTAAGGATGATCAAAATCGAAAGTTTAAAGCACGAACATTGAAATCCAATACGATATATATAAAAGAAAAGTTAGTCTCGGCACGATCTAAGTTGATCAATCTCTTGGTAAATCAAGATTTGGGAAAGATGGGGAACAAGGTTATCAAAGTCTGAGCACGAGCATCCAAGGATGGAGATCTAGGTTACAATTAAATTTAATTCAATTGAGTACGACCCAGATTTTAATATGATAAGAAAATATGACCAAAGTCGATTGGTCGTGATCAATGGAGTTAGGGTTCAATGATATTGAAAAATTTAAAGGATAATTCAAGGATATAGAATAAGTCAATTTTCTCCTTTTTGATAGGGAAAACAGAAGACAAGGTTTCATAGGGAAGTCAAGTTAATCATCTCTCTCTGATACCATCAAGCTTATCTAATCATCATTTGTCAATCATATCCTTATCTCATAAGTCCAAATATGAAAATCAACCTTTATATGACTACCACCAAAAATTTATACCCTTTTGTTATGAAGATTGGACCTTGTCATGATCATCATAGGCTCAATTCTTAAATTCCTAAACATTATTTATGAAGCATACCCTTTTATTTATTAGCACTCAATATTAACCACTTAATCATCTTTAAATCCAAATTCTTCCACCTTGTCTCAATTTAGATCCGAAACCTCTAAATCAAGTTTTATGAAATCCTTGAACTTGTTCAAATTACTCTCCTCGTGTTGTTCAATCTGAAACTACTAGACCTTACAAAACTTATTCTCCATTAAAATCAACCTTCATATTTCCTTCAACGTACACCCCCAAATATTATTCTCCTTAAAATTTAAAATTTTCTCAAAAATCTCTATATATTCTTTAATTCAAAAAAATCCTTGCGTTATTTCTGCTCTTAACCATTTTCTTGCAATATCATATTCAATTTCGTATTACCATCGAATACAGTTAAAAACTCTTCCTCATTACTAAGTCCCTAAATTTAACATCATAGTCTTAAGGTAACTGTCTCAAGAATCAATAACCAAAATTTATCCAAGTCCTCAACTTTGTCGACCTCGAATATCCTCGTCAGCTAAGAAATGCATCTATTATCTACATCCAAATATTTTTCTGTGTGTGACCGTTCCTAGATTGATAATATAAATCTCTTGATTTTTTTTTTCTCACTTTTTACCACATCCCTATCTCAAAATTCTATATCAAAGACCAACTTTTCATATCCCTACTTAGATTATCATGAGATAACAAATTACGTCCTTTTCGAGCTAGATGATTTACGTCATTTCCTTGACCTTTCCAAGGTAAAAAGGTATGGAGATTCAAAGGTTCCAAAGTATAGATGACAGCATTAGACATGAGATGGTGGTTGATGTAATTGGGATAGAGTTAACTAAGATAAGGAAAAATGGAAATGCAAGAAATAATGGCAAGAAAGAAATAATGATAAGACCTGTTCTTGCTCATCTATTCAAAGGAATGAACGAATTTGAGATATAATCTGATAACCATACACGTCTTCCTGAAATCATGTTGCTAGAATTTTGCCATGCCAGTAAGCATAGCTGCAATAAACAATAGAGTCCGTAACTAAGGTATACACCCTATAATCATGTTATTTAGAATTCTTACCTCGCCAACCGGTATGGCTGCAAGAAAATCTAAATTCCATAACTAGGATAATATATCTAAAATCAGGCTCTACGTCCTTGTCGTGCTAGCCAGTATGACTGCGATAAATTCTAACTCCACAAATCAAGTAGACATTTACCTTTCTCACTGTCCTTATCAAGTATATGTTATCAGGTTATACCCTAAATTCCAAATAAAATAAAAATAAATATATTTAAATACAAACTCAAAGTCAACTAATCAACAAGGTTCAAAAGTCAACAATGAATCCATCAAAATCAAATTCAATAACAAGGAGTAATAGTGAATCAAATGAGTAATGGGTGAATCAAATTAAGAAAAAGATTTCAGATCGAAGTTAAAGTAAGATTCTCAGGGGTCGTCCCAGGAATCTCTCAAGGAATCCTAACAGTGATTGGTTATCCTCTCATTCTAACACTTTGCTTCCTATACCCTATAGCAGGCTCGTAGTAGTACAACTAAATTGCCGTACTATCACGACATCGCACTAATGCGAATCTTGACCTGCATAGACCGGAGAGATAAAATCGTGTCTCCATAACTATCTTGAAGACATATCAAACAAGGAATCAATTACTGAAAAGAAGCAAAATCATCAAAGGAGGACAGTTGTTTTCAAAAGGAGACAATTAACAGTAAGAATTAATAAGAGTTTTCCTAATGTGATTGAGTACCTTAACTTATATCTTATATCCTACTGCAGGCTGTAATGATACTCTAGTTCGAGTACCACTACGAATCACACTAGTTGTGATTGGACTGACCTGCATGGGCCACCACTAAAAACGTGTCACGACCCGCACCCAGTGAAAGGGCACGAGAAGTGAAGTACGCCCAGCCTACGCCGCAGTGTCGGCGGTAGAACGCTGTCCTGAGTCACAATATCTAACACAGTCTAGAATAAGCTCCGAATGGAGAGTAAAATAATAAGTACTCAATCACGACACTAAGATGAAATAGAATAGAAAATCACAAGAGAGTCACAGCATAAATAGAAGTCTAGATGTAAACCACCAGAACAAACTCAGGTACAACTCATAAAGTCTCAAATAGAAAGACAATAAAAATACTAAGTCTCAGCTAGACTATGGGCAAGTCCTCAACGACTGTTGGATCCTCCTGAGGGTCCACGTCACCAGTGTCATCTAAGCCAATGCCATAATAAGTAGGGCAGAACTCTTCATCATCACCTGTAAAATTTTTAACATGTCCAGTCAGGACGGAACGAGCACATATCTCTCACAACAGTTCATATCAGGATTGGACATATAAAGCAAGCTATAAAAAACTATACATGAATCGCTATAAAGAAAATCAACAAGAGAGAGAGAGAGAGACTATAAGATGAGATATAATATGATAAATAGAGAAATGTAACCATCTACGTGATTTAGAGCATGAATTGGTTATGTAAACGGTTTGGATTTGTCATGCCCCGCTCCCGAATAATCAGATACAAGTCGGACACGCCCAGCCTTCATCGTTGGATACGACGAAGTAAGCTGTACAATACTAAGGAAAACTCAAAGTCACAATGTAATGTAAACAAAACACAGCTTTTATAACGTTCCCAGAAATCACCAATATCCATCAAGTGTTTTAAATACAAACTCAGCCGGAGACAAATCCGGTCAAATGAAATAATATACAATAATGAATCTCTAAGATACAATCTCCAGAAAAATAAACTGAAATAAAAAGCTGCAATATCCAAGCAATCACCAGCTCCATGTAATCTCCCACTCACCTGCAACGATCCTATCAGGAAAAGAGCAAAGTACAACCCTGACCAGACAATATACAATGTAATCCGTAATCCAGAGTACAAGGTGAAACTATAATACCAGAATACTAGAACATGAAATGAAAGTGAAACTGCGGTACCAGAAATGAAATGTAAAACTGCAGGCAATGGATGCCAATCAATATGCTAGATAATGAACACGGCTATCAATGTACAAGGCAATGAATCACGACAATCAATATGCAAGTATGACAAATTTTTGAAATATTAAAACTAATGTGTGACCGGCTTAGGAGCAATCAATCAATCAATGATGCAATGAGTCAATGAGTTAATTCTACAAGGTACGGCTTCATCGTACGTGAAGTGTACGATTAGGCTATCCACAATACCTATGTTGGGTGTGGTCACACAAAAGCTAATATTTCCCCCAATCCCGCAATAAACAATGACGCACAAGCAATGAACAATGGTACAAGGCAATCGTGTGTAATTCGTGTCCGATATGAGAACATGGCACATGAAGGTAAGACAGAAAACAAGGTACAAGTCAAGTCAGTGTACTTGCCTCGGTTTGGTTGCACGAGAATAGTACTGCATGGTTGTAATGAATCACCTGTTATATTTGTACAATTTATCAGGATTTTGAATGCATTAATTAACTATATTACTAGTTATTACAAAATTCGATAATCAATATCATTAACTTAGCTAATGGAATATTCTAGCTAATAATATTTGGAAAATATTATAGTTTTAAATCAATATAAATACTAATGAATATATATATAATTTGAAATATTTTAGAAACATTTATTAGCAATTTAATAATCGTAATTATACAAGCTTTTTAGAAATAGAAACATTTGATTTACTATATCTATTTAGCAAGAAAATACTAAGATATTTATCATTTGAGAAATATTTAAACTATATTTTGCAATAAAATGCTCATGCTTTAGAAACTCCTTAATAGCTAACTAATCATAATTGAATAGAAATATTAATAACAAGGTTTTATCCAAATATTTTACTAATAATATTTTATGAAAATTAATACTAGTATTTATAGCATTTTAGAATAATTCTATAACTTAAAATAAGAGCCACTACAATTAATAAGAACAAAACCAGCCCATACCTAATTAATTAAACACTATTTAAAAATTAATTTATTTAAAACAAACCAGCCATTTAAAACTCCTATTTACTAATTTATTCACAAAATTATAACCCAGCTTCAGGCCCGCACTCATCTATCCTGACCCAGCCCAACTCCTACTAATACTAAATTTTTACAACAAAAATATTAACTCAGTTCACAGCCCGCTGTCTCCCGGCCCAAAGACCCGGTCCACAGTACTTAAATCTACTATTAAATTGAATAAAAAAATCAACAGTTAAACAAGCCCACACTCACAGCCCAAGAGTTTAGTCCAGAACCCGGCCCAACAGCTCAAGATATTAATCCCATTCATCTTCTCTCTCCTCAGCCATTCGTTCAATCGATTTTTCCAGAACCATTTCACTCAACGAACATTCGAGAGAGCTCCAGTCTCTTCTCCGGCCTCTTCGTCTTCTCCGGCGAAGAGGCTCCATCTCCGGCGAAGAGAACTCGGTCTCCGCCTTCTTCTGGCGACTAGAGTAACCCTAGCAATTCCTTCCTCTAGCTTCTTCTTCCTCTGAAACCCCCAAGTAAACCCTAACCCTAGGTTCATCCCCAGCCCAGCCTACTGCTCCTCCTTCCTCAGCCTGACCACAAAACCCTAGGTTTTCCAACTTCACTGCTTCATCTTCTAGCTCGGGAAACCCTAGATCTAGGTCTAAAACCCTAGGTTCTAGGTTTCCATCTTCGTCTCCTTCCTCCGCTACCCGAGCAAACCATAACCCTAACACTTTCTTCTTCGGCGAACAGCCATCCCGCTCCATTCTTCTTCTCCACAAACCTTAGATCTAGATCAAAAACCCTAAAAGAACAAGAGAGGGTTCGAGAAGATGATGACGAAGGCTCACCGGCCGGTCGGGGATGTCGATCCTCGGCTCCAGACGGCGGATCCAGGCGCGGCGGCGAAGGACAGCTCCGACGGCGAGATGGTGGCGCTCCAACGACGGATCTGGCCTCTGCTTCGACTTCGAGGCGGCGACGGGGTCTCCTCGGCTTGGTGCGGAACTCGACGCCTGGCGCTGCAGCCGAGGCGGCTCAGCTGATGGCGGTGGCGCACTTCTCGAAGGGACGGCGGGCTGCTCGATGACGGTGGCTGTCTCTTCGAACTGACAGCACTGCAGTCGAGGCAGTGCTGTCCACTGATGGCGGTGGCGCGGCACACGAAGTGGCGCGGTCCTCGAAGTTCTCTGCTCTTCTGGCGGTGGCGCGAGGATCGAGGCGGCGGTCGAACTCCGGTGACGACGGCGGTGATGCTCGGCTGAGCTCAGCCCGAGCAGAGGGAGAGAGAGAGAACAGAGAGTGATGACGTGTCAGAGAGAGAAACTGACACTGTCAGAAATGTATTGAAAAGTGTGTAATATTTTAATATTATATATATAGTGTAATAATGAGTGGCAGTGTAGGTAAATAACTGTAGATCTAGGGGTAATTAGAATGGCAGTAGCAGTAATTAACGTTAGATCTTGGGGTAGTTTAGAATACTAATAACAGAATTTCAAATTCAAATAAAATGATCCATCATTCCTTTAACCATTTAAAACAGATTTCAAAACAAAAATTCAAAACAGTTTAAAATGGATTTTTCGAAAATAAACATTCCCTCCATAGATTTCAAACTAATAACTGTTCAACACATTTTTTTCTAATCCGAATGTTCATACCTTTCCAAATTCAAATATCCAACAGTTTTCAAAAAACAGAATATACTAGCCTAATAACAGGATTAGTTATTAAATAATTACTTAGTAACCAACTTAGTCAATAAAACCATAGCTGTCCCACATATTACTTACGAAAATAATTATTAGCAAATCTTTTCTTAACAATTCAAAAGAACAATAATAATTTCTAAAATCAAAATATTTAGGACTTCAAGAGAATTAGTATACAAAAATACTTTTCAAATGGAAAATTCATTAATAGTAGAAATTCCTATTACTCAATTTATTCAATCGAAATTAGGTTTTTGTAAGAAACAATATTTAAATTCAAGAAAAATTAGAAAAACTCTAAAATTTACCAAACATGATTCCGGGAATGACAGGGTTGCACATGGATACAGCTATGGAGTGCACATGGATACCTACTGGAGATAATGATCACATAACCAACTACACCCTCCCTGCCCCCAATCAATACACAAGGATCAATACATGTTATGTTATTGCACATGGATAACAACTACTTTATACATGGAGCTCATATGGTCATGAGTGTACATGAATAACACATGAGTGCACATGGATAAATATGAATACATGGAGTACATGATGGCCATGATAAAGTACATGAACATGATATACTCGATGTATCCGAGGGGATAACATCGCATGAAAAGATCCACAGGGTACTACTCCGTGTGAACATCGTGTCAGCATCAAGTATACTAGTCTATAACAAGAGAACATATCCAAAGAAGTATGAAAAGATCAGAGAATGTACTCGCCTGGCAAACTGAACTGCTGATGATGAAGTGTAGCTAAACTGGGGCAATATAAACCTATTTAAAGTATACACATGTCACAACCAAGTCTACAATATCAAAAGAAATAGCTACAATGCAAGACTACATGCTTCTAGGTCCCTTTTGGTCAAAGTCAACCCTCGGTCAACTCTGGTCAAACCTGGTCAACGCTGGTCAAACCTGGTCAAACCTGGGTCAACTAGTCCGTCTACTAATTTCTAGGTCATACACAAAATTTCAGGTCATTCAGAGTTCGTTTGAGTCGATTTGGATCAAGTTTGACCTAAAGTTGACTTTTGTCAACTTGGTCAACTTGTCGGCCAATTCGACCGAACTAGGCTCCTAACGACGAACCTAATCTGTCCAAACACTTCCTATAGTCATATCACAAGAATATATTACATTACTTATATCTATATATTCATCACAATTTATATATATATATATATATATATATATATATATATATAAGTTGGGAAAGGAAACATGGTTTGTGAGTGAACAATGATGTTGGGCTGCAGGTAGAGGGTCTAAAATCTGAGAACAAAACAATATGAGCCTACAAGAGTATTATATATATAACATTCCACAATCTATAGTAAAAAATATATATATAATATATATATATATATATATATATATATATATATATATATATATATATATACATATAGGCATATATCCTTATATAGGTATATACCCAATATGAAGCTAATGAAGGTCGTACTCGAACTTGGAGTGAATTCGCAGGTCTGAAATCAGAGTCTTGACCCTCTCAAATACACATTTTCGAAATTAGGCATTTAAAGGATTTAATATATATATACACACATACATATTTATATGCATTTAATAGGTAAAATACCATAATTGCCTAAAAATGTCTAGAAAATATGAATCAACCCCGAGAGTCGATTCCCACAAGTCCCAAACAATGTCCAAGGACCAAAAATTCAGAAATTATCACCATTAAACTCAGAAATCAAAATATCATATAAATCTCAAATTTTCCAATTCAATGAAAACCCGATTATGCTTGAAAAAGGCAAACAAATAGGTAATAATTCCGCGGATCACTTCCCGCAAATTCTAATTATCATATATGAACTAACAATTCAGAAAATACGGACTAAAACTCAAAGGATCGAAAAATCACATTTCTATTCAAAACTTTGAACCCGAAAAACCCAATTTTGACAAAACGACTCAAAACGCAAAATACACCAAATCAACCCGCGAAACTCGGCATACACGCTGGTCTCAACCTACGTGATACGCTCGGGTACTCCCGGGTTCGAAATCGTGTCCACAGAACGCGTATCGGAAAACCCGATACAGCGTGACAATAAGCACGTATGCGTGCGTTCTCGCTCGTTTGAGCGCCGCACACACAACGAAAAGCCACGCGCTCGTGCGCGTAGCTGGGGGGGTTCTTGGGGTAGGTCTAGGACACGACAACTCAGCGACACATTGCACTGAGGCGACGCACGCGGCCCCGCACCACGCGCGGCCTGCTGCGCGCACCCGTGCCCGCGCGTGCCCTCGTGCACGCGGTTCGTCGCTCGTGGCTCGCGCGTCGGGCCACGCCACGACTCGGGATCGAGTCCCTGGGTAGTCTAGGTATAGGGCTACGTGTGCCAACTCCTGGAACGGGTCCTCGTCGCGTCGAGAGCGTGCACGAAGTACGTTTCAGCGACAAAAATCAGGCTGAATGCACAGTGCGGCTGAGCGGTGCACGCGCGATTTCTCCGCGCTCGCTCAACGAAAAGCCGTGAAATTTTACGAGCATGGGGGCAGAGGTTGCCCCCACGTGCTCAAGAAATTTCACGCGAAAATACGGCCTGTGCATCGAGAAACAATGCGCGGACAGCAGGGCACGCACGGCCTCGTGCACGGGATCCGTGCACGTGCGTCCGTTGCCCGAAACGCCGCTGATACGTTGTCAAAACCAAATCCGTCTTCACAAAAGTTTATCAAAATAATATTATCTAAACATCCATGAAGACAGAATCTAAAAACAGCAACTTTCTATCCTAAGCGGCATTTCGTCGAACACGTGCCGTAAAGGACCGACACATGTCCGATACCGCCATCAAACGAAGTCGAAATCCAACCAAATTTCGTGGACAAGTCATGGGCACCTATATGGATGCAAAAATGAAAGAAATTCCAGATTTACTATGGTAGATTAGAGTTTACCTATTGAGTGTCAAAAATCCAATGAATGGAGCCCCTCGGTTGTCGTATCGGCCGATTTCCCTCAAGAAAAAGCCTCCGCCTCCTCGCTAGAAATGCTCCAGCAGATCCTCCTCTCCTCGACGAGTGCAACGGAGTTCGTTTGGGAAGAAACGGACTCCGGATGAAGGAAAAAGAGTTTTGGAGAGGGATCTATTAGGGTTTCCTTGTGGAGGCTCAAAACTTCACAAATGAATGCAAGGGGGAGGGGGTACTGGTGTTGGGCGGCCAGGACTAGGTCTCTAGGGGTAGGGTTACACTTGGGCCAACTCATTCTCAAGTAGAAATGGGCCCAAGTCAAAAAGGCTTAAAGGCTTGCATGCAAAAAGGCTAAAATAAATCAATTAAAGCCTTAAAAATAATCTAATGCCTAAATTAAATTCTAAAAATAAAAATAACAATTCTAAGGCATGGTTAGGCCCCTATACATTGTCCACTAAGGTTAAACCAGTTGCTAGCACAACACAAGTCAACTTATCTAGAAAATCACAGAAAGGCCAAAATGGCTAAAAATCAATTAATCACTCTAAAATTTACTAATAAAATCTAAATTAATTCTAATGATAATAAATTTAATTTCTAATATAGCATTAAGGTTCTAGGTCGTGGTTGGCTAAGGTCAAACCACTTATACTACCAAAATACCAATTCAGCTACCAATCAAACCGCACAACAAGCAATTTAATCAATAAATTAATACAATTCAAGTAATGCACAATTACTAAAATACTCTTAGCCTAAAAATATGTAATTAGCCAATCTAGTCACATGGTCGAGTCTCCTTGGTCATGGTTAGTCTCTATGTCAAACAGTCTCTAGGGTTAAACTAGCAACAACCAAAATCATAATTCACCCATCTAAATAATATAAAATAAATAAAGAACCCCAAAAATTATAATATGATTTAAATATTATTATTAAATGATAAAAATTACAAAAGTTCAAAATTATCCTCGTTTCAGAAAAGTGGTGGTTACATGAGTACATATATATAGATATATGTCCGTCTGGTATATATGGAGGGATCGGAATCGACGCATTTTCGAGTGAGCTAACCACCCCTCCTATAGGCATCCTTCATAATATAGAATTTGATGTAACTGCTATGGCACCCTAAATGGGTGGGAGACTATTGATGACTGTAAGATTGTATGAGTTGATTTTGGAATAAAATTTACCTTTTTCCAATATATATATATATATATATATATATATATATATATATATATATATATATATATTGGAACCAGGTAAATTGTTTATGGAATCGCTCCCACTAGGATTCGAACTCCTGACCACTCGGGCCGGATGCATCTCTCTTAACCACTAGGCTAGAGTTCATCTGCATATATATATATATATATATATATATATATATATATTGGAATAAGGGTATATTGGAATAAGGGTAAATTTTATTCCATCGCAAATCTCAGTAGAGGTATTACAATACACTATTCTCACAACTCTCCCACCCCGGTTAAGGGGCCATTACAGATACATCGAATTTTAAATTATGTAGAATTCCTACAGGAGGGTTTTAAGGCCCTCGAAGATACGCCTGTTACGTTCTCGCCAAACATGCCAGACCGATGCTGCAAGGCGGACTCTGGCCGTCTTGGCCCAACCCTGTTCCATATCTCGACGATTCCTGATCCAGGAGATGATCCTCCAGATGAAATTTGCACATATGCTCTCCACCTTCCGGATGGTGGCCACCAGAATTTGAATCGACTGCAACCAGAACATCTCAATGCCAGAGATGACAGACCGCACTAGCTCAATACGACCGCCAAAGGAAAGCCCAGCCGCCTGCCAACCTTCGACCCTCCTCTGCGCAAACTCCACCAGACTATGGCAATCTAGATCCCGAGCGTAATTAACAGTCAGCGGTACCCCCAGGTATTTGACCGGAAGGTCACCTTTCTCCACTCCCAGAGCCAGGGCCCGTTCCTCCTTCAAAGAACACCGAGCACTAAAATAGACTCTGCTCTTGTCCCTATTCAGCTGTAGACCAGACATCCGTCCAAACCTTTCCATAATCTTTGACACCGCACGCATCCCTCATAGATGGTTGTAAGAGCACCAATAGATCATCTGCATAGATCAAGTGAGACACCACTGGCTGTACCAACCTGAAGAGAGGGACAATCTTCCTGCTATGAACTGTCCGATCTATCAAACAAGTGAAGTACTCCATCACAAGTGTGAATAGGTACGGGGATAGAGGATCTCCCTGTCGAATGTTCCTGTTGCTCCTGAAGAATCTGTATGGAGTACCCTGGATGAGTACCGAAAATGTGGGAGAGCAGATGCACTCCCTCACCCTCGCTACCCACACCTCATCAAAACCCATGGCAAGCATAAGGTGACAAAGGAAGTCCCGATTTACAGTGTCATAGGCTTTCCTTAGGTCAAGCTTCACACATGCCTTCATCCCCCTGGTTTGTTGAAGCCTCTCACCATCTCGTGGGCCAGAAGATTGTGTTCAGCTATCGAATGACCCTTGATGAAAGCTGCCTGATTTCGTGAAACCAGCCCCTGCATAATCCCTTCCATGCGCCGGCACATAAGGTGTGTAATTATCTTATACAGATAATTGCAATACGCAATAGGTCTGAAGTCGGCAAGGGATGTCGAGCGCCTCCTTCTTTGGGACCAAGGTCAGAAAGGTGTGGTTCAGCTCCTTCAGCAACTTCCCTTCCGAGAAGAACTCCTGCACCGCCTCCAGGACTGGGAACTTAAGCAAGCCCCAGTGTCGCTTATAGAACCCACTAGAGAAGCCATCTGGCCCAGGGCCCTATTGGGATCTGCCTGCATCACAATAGCCTCCACCTCCTCCATAGTCACATGGGCCAACAGTAGACTATTCCCAAAGGGCGTCACCAGCCTCTTTGGAACAAGATTCTGGAACGTGGAGAGATAATCTGACTGATAATACAGGTCCGAGTAGTACCTGACTGCCTCCTCCTGAATCTCCACCGGATCTCCGACAAGCCTGCCCTCACCATTGAGGAGTCTGGGAATGCTGTTCCTGTGCTGTCTGGTACGGATCACATCATAGAAGAACCTGGTACATCTGTCCCCATCCTTCAGCCAGGAACACTTAGCCCGTTTGGCCGCACTAATCTCTTGCTGAAGCCTCAGAATATTCACCTCCCCAATCAGATCCTTCTCCTTGGCCGCCAACTCACCACTCATATCTGCCTATAAGGCTTCCTGGACCTCTCGAAGGGCAATCTCCTTAGCCTCCAGGGAAGTCCGTGGCAGCGACTTCACCCAGGCCCGAATAGCTCTCTTCGATCTTTTCAGTTTGTGTACCATGCGGTACTGTGCCGTGCCCTCCTGAGTGTGCTGCAGCCCCCCATCACCATCTCTTCATAACCCGCAGAGAGAGACCAGCTATTGTTGTACCGGAACGGACGACCTTTCCAAGTGGGTCTCTCATATAAGCCTACCCGGATCGAGGAGTGGTCACTATTACCAGCAGCAAGCCCCTCAGCCACATAGTTCGGGAAGTAGCTAAACCATTCGCTATTTTCCGAAGCCTTGTCAAACTGACACGTAATCCTGTTGCCGATCGACTTGTTGTGCCATGTCCATATGTGCCCCGTCCTCTCCAGCCCTATCAGCCCGGACTGGAGGAGACACCTCTCGAAATCGAAGAGGATTTGGTTAGATACTGGACGCCCCCCCACCTTCTCCCGCCGATGTAACAGAGCGTTGAAGTCCCCCATCAGAAGCAGTGGGAGGTGCAGATGGTCCGCTATGCGACCTATACGAGCAATGTCTCCCCACAGGGACTCCCGGAGCCTCATGTCATTGTGCCCATATACCGCTCCCAGGATGAATCGGAACCCTCCTTTATTCACAAAGGAGATGACAATAAGCTGTTCAGACTTCAGAACCTGTTCTTCCTCCCAACTATCGCAGTTCCACCTCACCCAGATCCTAGCCATATTACAGATGTCTGAGTTGTGGATTTGCTCCCAGTTAGCAGGGGTCCTGCGAGCAAGCACCGTCACCCCCCCTAATCTTCGACTCCAACAGGATCGAAATGTCACACTTCTCCCGCTTCAGAACTCCACAAATCTTCTTCCATCTTCCCAGAGAACACCCTCCACAGACATTTCAGGATAGGACCGACATTAATTAATTAATGTGGGGGTTCTCCTGAATATCACCTGGACTGACACCCGAGGGAAGTATCTTGTCCGTCTCAGCTAGATCCTCCACCATATCGGAAGCCGAGATGAGGTGTGCATGTATCCTGGAGAGAGTCAAGGTCCAATTAGGGTTGGCCACAGTCTGATCTTCAGTCCCCTTCGCAGAAAGCACGTCTTCCGGAGGAAACGGGGCGTGCCTCTTCCTACAATACACCTGTGCCACAGCAAGGACAGAACCCCCATTCTGACTACTAGCTAAGGTCAGCATACCCCTGGGCACCATGCTCCTCTGGCCCGTGAACTCCACCATCGCCCCCTGCGAAGCCTCCTGTAGCGGCTGCGGGTCCGACTCCGGTCTACC
Organism: Iris pallida; assembly: GCA_029216955.1. Classification (NCBI taxonomy): domain Eukaryota; kingdom Viridiplantae; phylum Streptophyta; class Magnoliopsida; order Asparagales; family Iridaceae; genus Iris; species Iris pallida. The sequence continues at coordinate 50,502 of JANAVB010000152.1, read as the reverse complement.
TACTATGTCCATCAGAGTATCCTCTCCCGCTGGTCTGTCTTCAGTCGCCGCTGCGGTGTCGGGACTAGTCTTCCCCCGTACCTCCTGGGATCTGGCTGTCTCCCTCCCTCCATACGAGCATGCACTAGGTAAGTAGCCAAAGCACTCACAATGAGAACACATTGGGGGAACCCAATCATACTCCACAACCTGTGTCAGGACCTCTCTGGACGCCACTTGGTACTCAAGGATACTCGGGAGTTCCATCTCCGCCTTTATCTCCACAAATATTCTAGTGTACATCAGTCTAGTACGGGAAGCCGTAGTCTCATCCGCCTTAATCGGCTTACCAACCAAACTAGCCAATCTCATAAGCAGTAGGATGCTCCAGTATTTCACTGGGAACTCAGGAAAGCGAATCCAAACAGGTATCGCATTTAGAACCTTCTTCTCACATCTCAACTCAGGTGTCCACTCCTTCAGAATAATGAGCCTCCTGTCAAAGGACCAGGGCCCTCCTTGTATAATCTTGGTCACATCCTCCGCCAAGCCGAACTTCACAAAGTAGAACCCATTTTCTCTGGAAAAGATCTCCATGCTCCCTTTGGGACTCCATACCCGCTCTGCATACTCTCGTATCTGACCATAGAATGGTTTACTCCCCAACACATACATCACCAGCGTATTCCTCCAGAAGTTCGTTACCTCAGCAATCTCCTCTGCTGGAAAATACGCCTGGAGACCTCCTCCCACCTTCATCGGTGGCACATACTCCATCGACGTCCGGCTCTTGGTCCCCACCGGCATGCAAACATCATTCCAAGATTTGGGGCTCGGCCCATCTGTGATCGTGCGGGCCGATTCCCCCAGCAATACCTTTACCTTTCTCTGCCGCCGTCACCTTGGGTCGCCATCCGGACTCTGTGTGTCCCGATCCACCCCCGTTCGTCGGGGCCCTCCTTGGCCGGTAGGCGGCCTATTCCCGTTCCTACCCGGGCCCGTCCGACCCATAATTGTGTCTGAACCTCTCTTCTCCCTCCTGGGCGACGTCTCACCACCGTCGTCCAGCCTTCATCGTCACCACGACAATTCCGAGTCCCAGATCCAGACCCGAATTCGTAAATCAGAGTAAAATGTAAAACCGCCTCCCCCCAAAGAAAGCAATTGTGAGTGGAGAGTGGAGACTGGAAAGAGAAATGCTGATATCAAAACGAGAAATAATTCACAAATTATTCATTAACTTGTGAGTGAAGGAATACTCCCATTTGGAGAGTTATTCTCAAATTGGTTCGACTAGCCTTGTATTAGGGAATTATTTGAATAATTCAATGATATTGTGATTACGTACCAAAGTGTCCCAAATTTTAATTAATAGGGATATTATCTTTTGATTTCTAGCAGAAAATAGAAAGGTTTACTGTATCGGAACCCGTATTGGTATAAGACCCTTCCTATGAGTACCATGATCGGCGATATCGACAATATCAATGGTTTTTGATCGGAGTATCCGATTCCAGATCAGAAAATAAATAATTATTAATAAATTATTAAATATGTAGGAAAAAAATATTTTGTATATTTAGGCATAATATTTGAAATTGAATGAAATAAGTCATTATTGCTGAGTGGTTTACTTGCGATAAATAAGTTCTCTTCATTTATATGCTTTTACAACTTTACTATGCTTTTACACTCGTGCTCTTGCTCTTGCTGATGGGTCTTTTCGTTCAATTTGTCTTGTCGAATTGACTGGGAAAGAGACCCCCAACGTCAGTATCGGTCAATATCAGTAGTGGTCGGTATCGGATCAGGGCATGCCAAAACGTATCGGTATTGGCCGATATTGCAAACTATGGAAAATATATCCGAGCTATCGGAATGTGAATTTATACATTAGGAACTGTAGGTTTAATCAATGGCACTTGAGCATGCATCTCAAGTCCATATGATTGCTTATGAGTAGAATCGGTCTACATTAAGTTAATGTCAATCACATGGACAACTTGTACGATATGAGAACCCTTTTTCCCACGAGCAATGAAACTCAAACTCTGGGTCCTCTCCAATAATTTCACGACACTAAGAAATATCCAATTCTTATGCTAGTCCGGCACTATCTGATTGGAACCTTTGGTCGTTATTGATTATGGATATCATAGTTATATCTGATAGTCATATTTATATCCCATTTTCTTAGAGAAGCAAATTCAGAATTGTAACACCGATATCCCTTCTGTTTCCCCCAGCTTCCATCCATGCTCAACAATTTTTATTGGCACACAATATTGTTCACCTACATTTGGCAGTGCAAAGTGTTTTGAGTTTTTCTTGAAACATTTGTTCTTGACATTCTTGTTTTACCACATTTATCTCCATCCCATTTCTGTTGCACTTGCTTCAGCGTCCTTCCCGATCAACTACATTTTATATGATATTCTTGTTTCTTCACTCATTTTGTTCAATGCAATTATTAAGTGAAGATTGTGTTGGTGTATTTGGTATTAGAATAAGTTTATGGTATATTTGGTATTAGAATAAGTATATTGGAATATTCTGTTGGTATATTTGGTATGTCAAAATATGCCACAGGATATTCCACAGAGGGTTTAATGTAATGAGGAGGATTGTAAGGCTATTAAATAGCCAAGAGACTATTAATAAAAATTATTACAAATATTCAACATGGTATCAGAGCCACAAAAATTCTAGCCGCCGCCACCTTTCCCAAACCCTAACCCTAGTCGTTACGCCATCACCATCTACACCACCACAGCCACCGCCGCCACCAGCTGCTGCACGGCCGCACGCCGACCACCGCGCGCGTGAACCGGCCACTGCTCCGTGGGCACCTCCGCCGCACGTGCGCGACTGTTGCCGCTGCTGCTGCTCGCGATGGCCGCTGTTTGGAGACACCCGTCCGACGACATTCACTCGCTAGTCAGTTGGCCCACCGGCCCCACTACCACGAAGTCGCGATTTTCGAAGTCTCCCACGGGTCATTTCGGACGTTGAAGGCCTAAATCCAATAGGAGAGAGACATGATCGGATCTAGGAGAGGACGAAGAGCGTGAATCGTGGAACGGGTGTAAGGTGATCGGAGAAGAGGAGGATCGATGGAGGAGATCATCAAGAAGATGGACCATGCCGAGGTTGCAACGTTAATGAAGCTGATAAAACTGTCGGCTGGTGAGAGCGCGATACGAACATCGACAAAGTTGGACCTTCCCTCCATCGATCTGAAGCTTGATGGATCGGCTACCTACCTGAGTTGGTCACGACGGATAAGGAGAACCCCTGCAGGAAAGAACATGGAGGGTTTTCTGTCAGGAGAGAAGACAGAGCCGGACGAGGGCTCGGCAGGACGCGACGAGTGGAAGTCCACTTATATGGTGATCTACATTTGGCTTCTCAATTCTTTGTTCCACTCGATTGCCGCCACAGTGGTTAGCATCGAGATGGTGAAGGACGTGTGGAAGAAATTAAGGAGGACCTACGATGGTGTAGGGAACAACTTGCGGGTTTTTCAGATCAAGGGAGAGATCGACGACACCGTACAGGAAGAGAAGACGGTGCATGAGTATGCCACAGGGTTGGAGCGTCTGTGGTTGGATTACGATCACTTCTCAGATCGGACGAGCTGCGGGGACCCGAAGTATAAGGAGAGACAGGTATGTCTGCAGGAGAGGACGATGAAGTTCCTTAAAGGGCTGGCTACAGTATTTGCTCAAAGGACAACACTACTTCTAGCCCAACCGAAGATTCCCATCCTTGAGGAGGCTATCTCGGCCATAATCCAGGAGGAGACTCGCATCAAGCTGCAGGCAGGGACATGTGGTCCTCCTGAAGCAAAGACAACACTGACGGCTACCAGTTCGAGCGACACAGGGCCTAAGGGAGAGTCCTGGTAGCACAACCGGCAGTGCTACAACTGCGGGGAGATGGGACATCATCGGCATGCTTGCACCAAATCACCTAAGGAGGGAGATCCAGGTGGTGGACGTGGATAGTTCGACGGACGCAGACATTTTGGAGGACGTGGCCGTGGTCGTGGGGGTCGAAGGGGTGGTTGAGGAGGTTATTGAGCGAACCTGCTGGTAGCAGAAGGAGATGAGGGAGCTGGTGGTACCTTTACTGAGGAGGATCATGCACTGATGGGCATGCTGGAGGCACTCAGGAGGAAGCAGAGAGCGTTAAATGATGGAGACAAGAGGAGTGGAACTGAGGAGGTGTCCACCTCATTTTTTGTTGGAGGCAACGCCGCCATGTATGTCCATCCATCAGAAGGTACTTATGACCCACTCGCCCTTGCATCTATATCTTACCTTAAATCGTCAGACTGGATTATCGACTCGGGAGCCTCTCGGCATGTGATGGGGAATGATAGTGAGTTCTCCTCCTACACTCACCTAGCATCGGCAGATAGCATTCAAACAGCTGATGGTACTTTCCAGCCAATGGTCGGTAAGGGTACTGTAAATTGTACATGTTCAGTAAAATTATCCAATGTTTTGCATGCTCCATCTTTTCCAGTCAGCCTTTTGTCCATCAGTTCTATAATCCTCCAACTAAAATGTATTGTCTTTTTTGATATTCCTAAGGTGATCTTCCAGGAGAAAGAGACGGGACGAAGATTTTGGACTGGCACTTGGCATGAGGGACTGTAGTACCTGGATCGAGAAGGGTTGGATTCAGTATTGGTGTCTATGGCAGAGAAGGCAGGAATGAGAGGACTGAAGATGAGTGCCGAGGATACATTAATACTCCACCACAAGAGGTTGGGACACTCCTCATTTGCTACTTTAAGTAAATTGTATCCAGCTATTTATGAGAAAATAAATAAGAAGAAACTCGTATGTGATGCATGTAATTTAGGCAAACTTACCAGGAGCTCATATGTTAGTACGGGTCATAGGAGCTCGTCTGCTTTTGATGTAATACATTCTGATGTTTGGGGCCATACGCCATTACTACTATGAATGGTTACAAGTATTTTGTTTCCTTCATTGATTGTTCTTCTCGTGTCACTTGGCTGTATTTGATGAAGAATAAGAGTAATGTATTTACATATTTTTTGGACTTTCATAAACATGTCCAAACTCAGTACAGGGCAGTGGTAAAGGTACTGACTACTGAGGCTGACAATGGGACAGAGTATACCAACAGAGCACTTGCAGAATACTTGTCAGCCCAAGGGATACATTATCAGACCAACTGTGCGTACATACCAGCACAAAATGGAGTAGCAGAAAGGAAGAACAGACACCTTCTGGAGGTGGTAAGAAGCATGTTGATCGATATGAATATCACACAGAATCTGTGGGGACATACAATGTTGACAACAACTCAACTATTCAATAGGATGCCTTCGAAGGTACTGAGATAGAAGTCTCCATGTGAAATATTGCAAGGAAATAATAGTGAGATACTTCCACTGAAGGTGTTTGCTGTGTCTGTTTTGTGAAGGACAACAGACCGTCAGTTGGAAAACTTGATCCTAGAGCAGTCAAGTGCATCTTCGTGCGCTACTCGGCGACTCAAAAGGGGTATATGTGCTGGAGCCCAGTAGAGAAGAAGTTTGTGAGGATGGATGTTCGCTTCCGGGAGCATGAGCCATACTACCGTTCGGAGGGAACCTTAAACAACTTACCTGATACTGCGAGTATGAGGTGAGAGGAGAAGATTGGTGAAAGCTTGGTAACCGATTTAGGAGTATGGCATGGAGGCATGGTTGAGGAAGAATAGGAAGGTGAAGAGGAACAGGGGAGGAGATGAGAGGTGTTAGGCCCACGACTCAGGTGGAGATACTTACCTATAACAGGAGAGGAAAGCAAACTGCAGTACCAGTACCTACAGTGCCAGTGTCAAGTCCCTTGCCTGCGTCCGTTTTGACTCCTGAGACGCCTACACCACCACCAGATTCCTCTTCAGGTGATATCATTCTTCCTACTCCTCCCACATCTAGTCCTCCCACACTATTATCAGTACGGAGGACCACTCGCAGCAATGCGGGAAATTCTTTTGATAGATATGGTTAGAATCTTGCTCAGTTTGTTTCATATGATCATCTCCTCTTCTCATGGAGCATTCATTGCATCTTTGGATAGTATTACTGTACCTAACAATTGGTAGGTTGCCAAAAACGATTCAAAATGGAAAGTGGCGATGCACGAGGAGTTGGAGGCTCTTGAGAAGAACCACACTTGGGAGCTGGTAAAACTGCCAGAAGAGAAGAGAGCAGTCGGATGCAAGTGGGTCTTTACTGTGAAGCAGAACCCAGATGGACAGGTTGAGCACTACAAAGCTCGACTGGTGGCAAATGGATACAGTCAGACGTACGATATTGACTATGACGAGACCTTTACACCAGTGGCAAAGATGAGCACTGTCAGGACCCTGATTTCTCTGACAGCGAATGGTGGATGGAAGCTACACCAACTAGATGTGAAGAATGTATTTCTTCATGGAGATCTAGTGGAGGAGGTCTACATGGAGATACCACCAGGATTCGATACCAATCAGACAGTGGGCAAGGTCTGCAGGTTGAAGAAGTCCCTCTATGGACTGAAGTAGTCTCCTCGAGCGTGGTTTGACATATTCAGGAGGGCGGTGATAGGAATAGGATATCGGCAGATCAATGCTAATCATACTGTGTTCTTCCGACGGAGTGGAGGTCATATCACCATGCTTGCGGTGTATGTGGACGATATGATTATCATAGGAGATGACGAGCAGGAGATTACCCGACTCAAGGGGAAGCTTGACAAGGAGTTCGAGGTGAAGGACCTTGGCCTTCTTCGGTACTTCTTTGGGATTGAGATTGCTCGAGGAGCAGAGCGGATTGTTCTTTCTCAAAGGAAGTATGCGCTGGATCTTCTCACAGAGACAGGGACGTTGGGATGCAAACCTGCAGCGACGCCGATCGATCAGAGGTTCAAGCTGAGCGCTAAGGCTGGATAGCCAGTTGATCGGGACAGATACCAGAAACTGGTGGGCAAGTTGATCTATTTGAGCCACATACGTCCTGATATTTGCTTTGCAGTGAGTGTGGTTAACCGCTACATGCATGACCCACGCAAGGGTCATATGGACGCAGTGTACCAGATTATGAGATACTTGAAGGGTGCTCCCGGGAATGGACTGATATTCAGAAAGAATAATCACGTGAGCATTGAGGGCTACTGTGATTCTGACTGGACTAGCTGTGCTGATGACATAAGGTCTACCTCGGGATACTGCATATTTGTAGGAGGCAACTTGGTCTCTTGGAGGAGTAAGAAGTAGTCAGTGGTAGCCAGATCAACAGCTGAAGCGGAGTACAGAGCTATGGCCTTGGGAGTTGCAGAGCTGCTATGGTTGAAGAATATGCTGGTGGAGCTGAAGCTGGATCAAGGAGCCAAGATGAAGCTGTGGTATGACAACCAGTTAGCTATTAGTATCGCTAACAACCCAGTACAACATGACAGGACCAAACACATTGAGATCGATAGGTTTTTTATCAAGGATAAGTTGGTTAGTGGACTACTGGAGCTAGGGCACGTTCCAACCAAGGATCAGGTAGCAGACGGACTGACCAAGGAACTTAGCTCTGTGAGCATGATTAGAGGATGTAACAAGATGGGCTTAGTGAATATCTTTCGCCCATCTTGAGGGGAAGTGTTGGTGTATTTGGTATTAGAATAAGTTTATGGTGTATTTGGTATTAGAATAAGTATATTGGAATATCCTGTTGGTATATTTGGTATTTCAGAATACGCCACAGGATATTCCACATAGGGTTTAATGTAATGAGGAGGATTGTAAGGCTGTAAATAGCCAAGAGACTATCAATAAAAATTGTTACAAATATTCAACAGATTGAATAGTCTATAACATCTTCTTGCTCTATAAAATAATTTCTTATGTTATTTTCTTCTGCAACCTTTGGTTTAAGTCAATGTTCGCGGTATCAATCAGTTTTGGATCCTTATCGATATCGGTATCGACGGTTCTAAATCGGAGTGTCGGAGTTTAGAACTAATTAGTTTCAGCTAAAAATAATAAGATATTACTTAAAAAAATAGAAAAGTATTTGATCATTAGGCATAATGTTATGTATTATTTGTTGTTTCCGTTAGTGGTGGAATAATATCAATAGTACTGAATATTTCACTAGCGATTGATATTCTTTTTATTTTACTTGCTTTTAGCAAGGTACCCCTAACAATTGACAATTTAGAATGGAATAATATTATGATGTATGAACGTTGTGAATTTATAGTATACAACAAATGGTATGGTCATATTGTGTCGGTAAAGGATATTTTATCGACACACTGTATCATGTTGATCTTTGGCATGATCTAATCATTATGTCGACATTGTTTTTTTGTGCCATACTTCTCTTCTTCTTTTGAAATATTTTCTTTACTGACTTGACCAGAAAAGGGCCCAATTTTGGTATTGGACAATATTACCGGGGTCGCTGACTCACTATTGAATCGGACTGCCTAAACTGATATGGTATGCAGACACTGCGATCTTTGGTTTAAGTGACTCTTCCCAAGAAAATCCCTTACTTTGAAACTTATAGGTTATCTTGTCGAGACTGGTAATGTCTTGTAATTGGACTTGACATGCATGACAATGTTTTTTGACATGAGACCAACCATTAACCTGCATGGTTTTGTGTTCTTTAACTGGGCAGTTGGAGTAACAATTGAGCTTAGTTGGATTGAGATTTTCAATTATTAGATGTTAGTCTGCGAAGCAGTACTGGAAAATATGTCCACGGTACTAAGAAAATGCATAAATATGTTTATCATTCTGTACTAGAATCTAGGAGACCTAATTAAGTCAGACATTAACTGCAAGTCAGACAGTAACCGCACTGGCATGCTGGTTGTGAGCTTTGGTAGCACAGGCTTATAAGAGATGAAAAGTACTCCATATAGTGGAGTATTTGTTAGATGAAATGAGGGAACAGATTGTGATGGTTTGAGGTGCAACATTTATTCAATAAATTGTCTGATTTCATTCTTCTCATAAGTATCGTTCTGTTGATCAAATAGGTTACGAAAAAGAAAAGGTTGCTCTTGAAATTAGAGAAGTCTGTCAAGGAAGCGAGAGAATCGCAACCAAGGTTTGTCATTTTTTTTTTTTGGAAAGGTTTGTCATATTGTAACTGTTTTATGTCGTTTAAGATCACCATCTATTTTTAAGCACTTTGTTTACTTCTCGGTCTGGTTTTTGTCCTTTTAATACTCACTACTCTTTCATTGCTCTAGGGAACTTGAGAGTATTGCAATGGATAAACTTGTGGAGACGGCCTATGGGAAATATATGGTACTTCGTGATTTCTTATATTTCTTTATTGTTTGGCCCCTTGATACGTGTGCATAGACACATGTTCCTGTGCAAGCAAATCTATGCTTTACAAGAAATACGTTGTATTTCCTTATTTTCTAATGTTTATATATTGTCCCCTGATGCTTGACATGAGCATGTATGGACTTGCATTGACAGTTGAGGCTTCATGTCTCCTGGGCATAACGAAAATAATTCTCACTTTTCAGTTCACAATTTAAGTCATTCCAATGGATGATCCTAACGGATTATCATGGTGTATATAATACAAAAACATACTTGTAAACAAATTCCTGTTCTTCGGAAGTATGAAGCCACCGTAAGGAGGGTCAAAATGGATCTTTTTGGCCAACACTCCTTGTTTTCTGGTCTGTAGATCATAATGAATGATATGTGCATTTCCCTTGGATAGCTTATGATGTTTCATATGTGGAAACTCTACATTGGTCGTGCTGCACGAACATGCACTCATATATGCATCCTCTTGATCAAGTACTTACCTGTTAATATCAAGTTGTACTAATAAGGACATGAAGGATTCATCATTTCTCTGGTAGTTAATGTCGTGAATGCTGAGCTGTCTGGTTAGATATTCTTGATTGAACACGAACAGTTAGTTAGAGCGGCTGTTTGGCCTCCCAATTGGTGAAGGCACATGTTCAGTTAGTTAGGATTGAAAGTTTGTTAATAGATGGTGTTACCTACTTACTCCAGGTCAAGAATCGAGCCTGTATAATGTACAGAACTGCAAGCATTTTATTGAAGTCTGAGAAATGATGATTTCCAAAAAATTATGATTTCAAGTCCGAGTACTGCAAGCATGTCATTAAAGTCATCTAGGTGTGGATTTTCTCGAATACTCCCTTGTTCCACAGTTATATCTTTTTACTCCACAGTTCCACCTCGAAACTCTTTCTTCAAGGTTCAAAACCTTATGTTAGGAGATTGATTAGTAACATTTGGTAATCTATGTTGTCGAATTGCAATACATTCTGTGTATCAGATCTCTTGATTATTGTATCGCGTATATTAATGTTTGGGTCTATGTGACCTGGAGGAACAAAAACCAGGCATCATAATAGTGACTGGGGGGAAAGGGAGAGCAAGAGGTGGCGTGCTATGGGGGGTTACCAAGTCAAAGGGGACGGTTTCCCAAGGTCCTGATGTAATGGAGCAGGAGGTATGATCGAGGAGAGAAACGGGATGTAACAGAGCAGGAGGTAGGATCGAGCATAGGGACGGGAAGAGATGGGATTGGTCAAGCAGGGCCTATGGCTCCGGGAGCAGGATATGTTGGGTTTTGGCCTTTTCATTGTGAATTTTAGTCCCACATCGGCTAGGCCAAAGGAGTTGTATCTCTATATATTAGCTATGCTATTTTAGAGATGCACATGTGGTGTGGAGGTGCACATGGGTGTGCCATGTGGGGTTATTTTTCTAATAGGAAAAAAGCTAAATAAACAATTGAAAGCATTCATGCTTTTTGCTATTGGAGAATTTATTTCCATGGGAGCTAAGCCCCGTAGGGGCTTAGCGACTCGGACTTGGCGCACTTTCACTTAGCACGTCAGCATCGTCGCTAGGCGCATAGTGCGCTTAAGTTGCGCGAGCCACTTGCGCGGCCATGTTGCGCTGCCAGGTTGCGCGACCAGGTGCGCGCCCAGTGGCGCAACCAGTTGCGCGGGTGGCGCAGGGTGCGCAGGGCGCGCATGGTGGCGCAAGTGGCTCAGTGCGCGTTCAGCGCGTGGTGTACAAGGCACGTGGGGTGCGCGAGGTGCGCAACTTGTTTCAGATCGTGCCTGTGCATGATCTGAGCGGTTACTGCACGTTCGGAGTGGTTATTACCACGTCCCGAATGTTGTGCTAACCGGGCCGTTGCTACTCGGGCCTATAAAAGGTCTCTTCTCTCTCACGAGCAGATATACAGAGGCATATACAGAGAGTTACGAAAGTTTACAAGTGTTTCTTAACACAGGTAAACAGAAGTCTTGAGAGAGAAGAGAAGTGTTGCACCAGCGTTGCTTTTGCACGGGAGTCCGTGTACGATCCGAGGCGTCAGAAGAGCAGAAGTGTTCCAAAGTTCTCCGACGAACTTGCTGGTTCCTGGAAGCTATTCGTGTGGGGCGAATTTAGCTTTGAGCAACGATGATCATCACCCCAGCAGGATATTCATCCATCAATCGTCTGTCATCTTCATCTTCTTCGCTGCTGTGGATTACGAATTATTTTTAGATTCTCGTAATATCATATGCTGCTGTAACGAGATCTTCTTAGATCTTCGTTAAACTTGCGCAACCTTCCTAGAAGTGTTGCGTTGGAACATTATTTTTACAATTGTTTTATCTTCTCAGTTTTCTATCGAAAAATTGTGCCCCGGCAATAACAATCTCAAAGCTAAATTCCTACGATGGAAAACTTTAATGCTTCACTCCTCAATACTGACTTCTGTAAGTTAGAAAAGTTTGATGGAGAGCATTATCAAGTCTAGAAGAGAAAGGTTTATCTCACTCTTCAACTCAGAGACGTTGATCACGTGCTTCTTGAAGAGGAACATACTGTTCCAGATACTGGGTCTGCTGCCGCAATCACTGCGGCTACAAAACTTCAGGCCAAGTGGAGAAGGGAGAATAGCATTTGCAGGCTGCTCATCCTGAATGCTATGGAGGATTCCCTAGCAGAATCCTACAGTAAGAAGACTATTGCCAGAGACATATGGGAGTATCTGGAGAAACTGTACGAAGAAGACAAAAACAGGAGCAAGATATTTGTGGTTAAAAAATATCACAAATGGCTCTTTGAGGACGAGAAGTCCATGCTGTCGCAGGTGAAGGAATTCATGAAGCTGCGACAGAAGCTGGAAGACGAGGCTATGCCCCTTCCCGACAAGTTTGTTGTTGGAGGGATTGTCTCGAAGCTCCCCGCTGGGTGGAGTAAGTTATATGCAAACATGCATAGGAAGAAGCTTAAGATCAGCCTTGAAGATCTCTTGCAGGAAATCTATGTTGAGGACCAGATGCGGGCTCAACTGAAGGTGGACGCACTGTCCAAGCAATTGGCTAACGCCAATCTGGTTCATACCAAGAAACCAAGAGAAAAGCAGGCGGCTTCCCACAGCAAGAAGGACCCTGACAATCTGAAAGTCAAGGGAACTTCGTTCAAGCAAAAGAAGCCAAAGTCCCATTTGGCTTGTTTCAAGTGTGGCAAGAAGGGCCACTTCAAGAGTGAATGCAAAGCAAAGACCAAGCAATCAGAGCAAGGAGAGCCTAGCAAGGTATCTATGATCACTGACGTTGCTATGATTGCGCAGGTTGATGTGGTAGGGACTGACTCTTACTGGTGGGTAGACACTGGAGTCACCTGCCATGTCTGTTCCAGCAAGGAGTAGTTAACCACCTACACACCTACTTTTGAAGTGGTTATGGTGGCGAACCAGGCACAAGCTGAAGTGCTCGGGATTGGGACGGTGGTATTGAAGTCGACTTCTGGCAAGTCTCTGACGCTTCAAGGCATGAAGCACGTACCTGCTATCGCTATGAACCTGATCTCAGGAGGCCTACTCTGCAACGCAGGCCTCAGGATGGACATCAATGCTGGCCAGATGGTGATGTATATTAAGGGAACATATTTCGGGAAACCCTTTCCTCGGGTTAATCGAAGTACAGATCTTCTGGAGTTGGTACACTCCGATATCTGTGACTTCAAACAATTCTCTACAAAGGCCGGGATGAAGTATTTCATAACTTTCATCGATGACTTCTCAAAGTATGCGTTCGTCTACTTGCTGAAGGCTAAAGACGAAGCATTCGAGAAGTTCAAGGAGTTCAGGGCCGAAGCTAAGCGGCAAACTGGACAACTCAAAAGAATAAGAAGTGATCGAGGTGGGGAGTACATGTCTCATGAATTCGCATTGTTCTGCATAGAACATGGAATTGTCAATGAGACTACGGCTCCGTACTCTCCCCAATCAAACGAAGTAGCAGAGAGGAAGAACAGAACGTTAACAGAAATGATTAACTCAATGCTGTTGACTGAGGGTCTTCCAAAGTGCTACTGGGGAGAAGCTGCATTGACGGCCACTTTTATTTTAAATAGAGTGCCTCATGCAACTTCAGATGTTACTCCTCATGAACTCTGATTCAAGGTCAGACCTAACTTGAATGTCATTCGAGTGTGGGGGTGTCTGGCATATGTCAAGCTTCCAGATCTGAAGATTCAGAAGCTTGGGACAAGGACTACTAAGATGATCTTCTTGAGGTATGCCGAGAAGAGTGATGCTCGGAGATTTCTTGATATTGAGTCAAATCATATCATTGAATCTCGCGACGCAGAATATTTTGAAGACAAATTTGCAAGGCACAAGAATATTGTTCTTGCGGATGTACCGGAGAACAATGAGGGTGCGCAGAAAACTGAAGTCTTCAATGAAAATGTAGTCCAAGAAGATGTTGAAACAACGATTGAACCAGAACAAGCTGAGCTGTCAGCTAAGCATGTGAGGAGGCCGAAGGACTTCGGAAGTGACTTTGTCACCTATCATGTGGAAGCAGATCCGCTTACCTATGATGAGGCGATGAAGACCAGAGACGCGGTTTTCTGGAAGGAGGCGATTGACAATGAAATTGATTCCATCACCTCAAATAACACTTGGGTGTTGGTTGATCTTCTTGAAAGAGCGAAATCCATCGGATGCAAATGGATCTTCAAGAAGAAGATGAAAGCAGACGGAACTATTGACAAGTTCAAGGCTAGGTTGGTAGCCAAGGGGTTTTCTCAGAAGCAGGGAATTGACTACTTTGACACGTATGCTCCAGTAGCCCGGATGACCACCATCTGAATGTTGATTGCTCTCGCAGCAATGCATAAGATGGTGATACATCAGATGTATGTGAAAACAGCTTTCCTAAATGGCGAGCTGACCGAAGAGATTTACATGCAACAGCTAGAGGAATTTGTCGTCACGGGTCTTGAAGACAAAGTCTGCAAGTTGGTGAAATCTTTGTACGGTCTTAAACAGGCTCTCAATATGTGGCGTGAGAAATTTGACAAAGTTATAAGGTCAAACGGCTACATGGTCAGCGAGACGGACAAGTGTGTTTACACGAAGTTCGCTGATGGAAGAGGTGTGATCGTTTGTCTGTACGTGGACGACATGCTTATCCTAGGTACGGATATGGGTTGTGTCACTGAGACAAAGAAATTCTTTTCGAACAAGTTCAGTATGAAGGACTTGGGGAAAGCTGATGTGATCTTAGGGATCAAGATCATCCTGACAGACACTGGACTAGCGCTGTCACAGTCTCATTATATTGAGAAAATGATCACTCGTTATGGGTATTGGGATCTTCCAGGGATCGATACGCCGTACATGTATGATCTGAAGCTGAAGCCTAATTCAGGGGAAAGCGTCGGGCAGCTGGAGTATGCAAGCATAATCGGGAGTTTGATGTATGCTACTACTGCCACAAGGTCTGACATAGCTTTCGTCGTGAAAATGCTGAGTCGTTTCACGAGCAATCCAGGTGTTGAACACTGGAAAGCTGTGAAACGGGTTATGAGATATCTCAAGAAGACTCAGACATATGCACTGTACTACAACGGAGATCCGCCGGTAGTGAAAGGCTTCAGTGATGCCAGCTGGTGCTCAGAGGTGGAGAGCAAGAGGTCCACAGGTGGATTCATTTTCACAATGGGTAGAGCTGCTATATCGTGGAAGTCGAATAAGCAGACTATGCTCTCGCGGTCGTCCATGGAATCTGAGTTTTTTGTACTTGATACCGCAGCCGAGGAAGTAGAATGGCTTCGGGAGCTCATGTATGATCTTTCAGTGGTTGGGGCACAAATACCGGCGATACCGATATACTGCGACAACCAGGCGACTACGGCGGTGGCATCAAATGACCTCTTCAACGGGAAGAAGAGGACTGTGCGGTTGAAGCACAGGGCAGTACACGATCTCATCAAGAGGGGTGTTATTGCAGTGATTGATGTTCGGAGTCAGGAGAACCTGGCGGATCCGTTCACCAAGGACCTCAAGCGCCAGCTGGTCGATGACAACTTGTAAAATGGGCTTGAAGGCATTCTGATATTGTATTATTGTATTCCTACCATAAAGTTTTATGCTAATAGTTCAAAGAGAAATCTACTAGACATCTAGCTTTTGGTTCAAGGGAGGACCACTAATCGGAAGAATACCAGGAACGGTGGGTACATGTTCTATTGGGCATGGAGAGGTTACGGACCTTCAACCACTGTAGTTTACTGTTGTTTTCTGCGGAAAATGGATCTTGTGTGAAGGTTGGCTTAAATGCCTTAATGAGTTTTCAGGCAGAGTGAATACCTGGTGTGCTTTACAGGAAGCACGGTAGAATAGCACTACAAGGAGTGAAACTCCATGTTACTGTGGGGTGACTCCACCATGAGATTTCCAGGCATGGGGTAATGCCTCGGCCTTGCTAGCCAAGTCACAGCGACGTAGCACCGCAAATAAGCTGTTAGCCTAATGCTGTATGTTAAAATAAAGAGGGGTGTAGTCAGCACTACAAAGAGGAGGAGTTCCTCATGTTACAGTAGCACGATACCACGATGAGGTACCCGGTTAGGGATAAAGCCTCGCCTTGTGTCACGTCCCAGAACCAGAATACTGAAGAACGGGGACGTGCACAGCCAGCTACGTATAACGGAACGGCAACCATCCCGCTATACGGTCACGGCTGTCTAGCTATGTGAGGGTACGCTACAAACCATCAGTCTCTTAGGGTCAAATCAAGCTATTATCTCAATCTCAACAAGTAATGATAGTAACAAGATATCAGACCACCAAATATACAATTGTAAGGCGTCCCAAACATTACATATCCAGATGATCATGAAGCTAGTCGTACAAAATGTAAGGACTAGCAAGAGTTAAGTCATACATGATCAACCTCGAGTTGCCAATCATGATTACAGCCCGTAGGCAGACAGAAAGTAAAGTGCATCGAGCTAACAAGTGCTCGTCGGCTAAACGCCTCAAAAGAATATCAGTTAACAATACAGTGGGAGAAACAAAAAAGAGAAAACCCACTCGTTGCCCGGGTTCCGTCTAGTGTTCACCATCGGGCTGGAAAGCAGGTAGATCCTTTGCTGCTGCTCCGGTATCTGGCCATACAAAACCAGCTGGGTCAGACCCCAGAAAGAGCAAGTGCCACAAAGGAGGCCACGAAATAAGAACAAAAGCCAGCAATCAGCACAATAATATAATTACATAACAAGAGACAGTAATTTAAGAAAAGGCATGATAGTTAGATATAAAAGACAAATCTTGTACAGAATCGATAAAAGACAGAACATATGGAAAGGCATGACAGGATGATATACGATGAAATGACCATGGGACTATTCAGATAGCCAGGTTACAACCCGTAAACCAAACAAGGACCGGGGTGGTAACCCTTCGTCTGAACGGAACTTGGTTTCTCCCACCATTTATCGGCAAGATAAAATACGCGAATTCAAGACTTGCAATTAAACATGATTAAGGTAAAGCACGAGTAATCATGTCATGTCATGACCTTGTACAGGATCAGGACAGGACAAGAGGGACTAGACTCCATTCAATCAATCACGGCCAAGCAAGTACTACGGCTTACTACTTTAACTAACTAGGGTTATCACAGACCTGATTACTAACAAGATGCAATGAGAATTCCAAGTCCGGTTACCTGTTTGTTACTACCTGAATGCTCCCAGCAAGAAAAGGAGAAGATAGCATGATATAGCAGACACACTGTAGTAAGATACATGTGTCCTAAGGTACCACGCTCGACGGCGGGCTGGAAGTGCGCTCATCTCGACGGATAGCAACAAATCCCATGTATATATATATAAGGCCGGGACCAAAGGGGCAACAGGTAACTGGGAAATTCTCCATGAACTAATTGATCAATCTAGTCATTAACCTAGCCAGATTCAGTATGAATCCCTGACCGTGGGAACCAGGGAGTCACGTCCTAGACATGATGCAAGACAATACGGGTGGATTGCACAAGCAAGCAGGAACACCCACGGTGTCAAGATAAGTCAAGCTAAGTTATCAAGATAATTCATGCCAGGGTACTTGTCAGGAGTGCGCCACGACGGGCCACTATCAAGTCAGGTTGGTCATGTCAGGAGTGCACCATTACGGGTCACTGTCATGTTATACTAGTTCCTTGTCTTACCATGCTGTGTACAATAGTTATTCCAAGCAAAATCAAGTTCATGTCAAAAGGCGTAAGGATATAAAATGGACGTAAAATACCTAATAAAATACTAATATAAAATAGGACTATAGAAGAGCCAAGATCAAGAAATAACAAATTCATCATAGACAGGTAGGTTGTGCAAGGGGGTCAGGGGTAGGTCTGCGCAGGGAGTGTACTGCGCATGGAAGAGCTGCGCAAGCGTTGTCTTGCGCAAGGGTTACCTTGCGCAAGGGTAGACTGCGCAGGGGTTACCTTGCGCAAGGGTGGTTTGCGCAAGGGTGGGTTGCGCAGAAGTTAATTGCGCAGGAGCAGTTTGCGCAGAAGTGAATTGCGCAGGGGTTACTTTGCGCATGGCTGGATTGCGCATGGCTAGCTTGCGCCAGCGCAGTCCAGCGCAGCGCAAAGTGCTGGCCAAGTGACTGCGCAAACGGCCATGCGCTAAAGAGCACAGGCCAGGGGTGCGCAATCGGCCATGCGCTAAAAAGCGCAGGGCAGGGGGCTGTTCTTCCTGGCCGAGAGCAAGTCCAAAAACACCAAGAACTTCAATTCTTCATATTTTTGTCAAATCAAAACAAAATCTAGATTTTCAAAGTTCTAACTTGAGTAAAATTGAATTCTCTTCCACATGGAAGCATCAAAACAAGCAAAAATCAAAGTTTAATAGATCAAAACCAAGGATTTCCGAAAATGGTAAAAACCTAGATCTAGAAGAATGAAAGCTCCAAATCACAAAACTCCAAGTTCTAATGTTGATCTATATGTCCTAATCTATCAAATGGACAAATAAAATTGGGTGCTTATTTGTTGGCAAGGTGCACTTGCCTAATGGGTTGGAGAGTTGTGTGGAGGAAGAAGAAGAAGAATTAATGGAGGAAAAATAATGAGGAGAGAGAGTGTTAGGTGGGGATTTTAATGGGGGAGGATAAGTTGTGTTGAGGGTGGAGGTTAGCTAAGATGGTCCAATGCATAATAAACCAAACCAATCCAATTCCTATCCAAATAAAAGCAAGCTCCATTAATCAGAATTAATCCAGGAATGATACAGGACAATTAAACTACAATGCTAAGTATGAAATATACCACAACTTAACTGGCCAAGAAAAATGAAAAATACTGGTCAGAAATACGATCACGTATAAAATACGTATCACGAATTTCGGGGCACTACACCTTGCAAGCCATGTCGTTGCGGCGTAATACCGCAAGGGAGCCTAAGACTTCATGCTGGGTAGTTTGGCACTACAAAGAGACGGTGGCCTCATGCTACAGTAGTATGACACTACGATGATTACGGGGTCTAAGGCCTCGGCTTTAAGCCATGTCATAGCGACGTAGCACCGCAAGGGAAGCGCAAAGCGCTTCATGCCATGTCTCTTTAATAATGAACTCACCTATAGTGTATGGACAAAGAGATATCAGGCCGTCTCTTAAGGGTAAACTTGTAGACGCCCAAAATTATACACTGAAACCAGGCTGGCACAGGACCTTTAATGTGCAAGCTAGAAGCACATGTAACTACATTATGTGAGTGGAAAGAATTTCAGCTATGGTGCAGAATTCAAGGCTTAGTCCATTATTGTATTATAGTCTGTTGTTTGACCCATGCGGGAAGATTTAAGTCGTCAGCGACATCTCTCCTAATGCAAGATGGACAGTTACTGTGGGGAACACTTATACCCATATATAGAGATATGTGGAGGATTGTTGGGTTTTGACCTTTTTATTGTGAATTTTAGTCCCACATCGGCTAGGCAAAAGGAGTTGTATCTCTATATATTAGCTATGCTATTTTAGAGATACACATGTGGTGTGGGCACATGGGTGTGCCATGTGGGATTATTTTTCTAATGGAAAAAAGACTAAATAAACAATTGAAAGCATTCATGTTTTTTGCTCTTGGAAAATTTATTTCTATGGGAGCTAAGCCCCGTAGGGGCTTAGCGACTCGGACTCGGGCTCATGGGCTCATGAGGCGTAATGTGGCATTTTGTTGGCGCACTTTGCACTTAGCACGTCAGTATCATCGCTAGGCGCATAGTGCGCTTAAGTTGCGCTCGTTGCGCGAGCCACTTGCGCGGCCAGGCGCGCTGCCAGGTTGCGCAGCCAGGTTGCGCAGGCCATGTTGCGCGGCCAGGTGCGCTGCCAGGTTGCGCGGCCAGGTGCGCTGCCATGTTGCGCGGCCCAGGTTGCGCGACCAGGTGCGCGCCCAGTTGCGCGGGTGGCGCATGGTGCACAGGGCGCGCATGGTGGCGCAAGTGGCTCAGTACGCGTTCAGCGTGTGGTGTACAAGGCACGCGGGGTGCGCGAGGTGCGCAACTTGTTTCAGATCGTGCCTGTGCATGATCTGAGCGGTTACTGCACGTTCGGAGTGGTTATTACCACGTCCTGAATGTTGTGCTAACCGGACAGTTGCTACTCGGACATATAAAAGGTCTCTTCTCTCTCACAGGCAGATATACAGAGGCATATACAGAGAGTTACGAAAGTTTACAAGTGTTACTTAACACAAGTAAACAGAAGTCTTGAGAGAGAAGAGAAGTGTTGCACCAGCGTTGCTTTTGCACGGGAGTCCGTGTACGATCCAAGGAGTCAGAAGAGCAGAAGTGTTCCAAAGTTCTCCGACGAACTTGCTGGTTCCTGGAAGCTATTCGTGTGGGACGAATTTAGCTTTGATTAACGGTGATCATTCACCCCAGCAGGATATTCATCCATCAATCGCCTGTCATCTTCATCTTCTTCGCTGCTGTGGATTACAAAATCTTTTTAGATTCTCGTAATATCATATGCTGCTGTAACAAGATTTTCTTAGATCTTCGTTAAACTTGCGCAACCTTCCTAGAAGTGTTGCGTTGGAACATTGTTTTTACAATTGTTTCATCTTCTCAGTTTTCTATCGAAAAATTGTGCCCCGACAATAACAGGATATAAGGAGAAAGGGAAGCCCAAAGGTAGGAGAGACCTGCAGAGGCTTTAAATAGAACCACCCCCACCCCCTACCCCGAGGTTGCCTCGTCCAACCCCCGGTTGTGGGCATCTCTGTGCAGACCTTCTCCGATCGTTCGAGGCGATCCGACTCCAATTTGTCGATCCATAGTTGCAGGACGAAGGTGGCGAATATCATGCCGACTGACATCGCTCTGATTGTGGACAGATGAAGAAACACCATAATAGGGTATGTGGTCGGTCCTAGACTTACATGTTCTACTTCTAGTATGGCGGCGTTCGTTAGGCGCACATGGAAGCTGATGGATGGACTGCACGTCTTTTCTAGGGAGAAAGGAATGTTTTTCTTCCAATTTTATTAAGTAGAGGATGTGTAACGGGTGATAGAGGGGGGATCCATGATTATTTGATGGCCAATTGGTTGTGGCCTCAATATGCAAAATAGTTAGTGTTGTCAGCATTCTGCTAAAAATAAATCTGGCTTACGACAACACAATACCTTCTAGCTTATGCTAGAGTTTTTGTAGAGATACATGCTCTGCAAACAGTGATACCTTCTAGCTTATGCTAGAGTTTTTGTAGAGATACATGCTCTGCAAACAGTGCCTGTGATGGTTTTGATTAGCCTTCCAGATGGTCGTTTGATAGAGCAATCGGTGGAATATGAATAGCTGTTGTCGGCATGCAAATGGCGTCAATGCTTCGGTCACCTAGAGATAGATTGTCCGGATCCAATATGAGAATTCGGAATGAACTGACGAAAGTCCTACGTGAAAGTAATGCGGAGACCCTTCAGAGCATAGGAGATAAGGTTTGAAGTTCACCCAAATGATGTCTAAGATGGTGTCATCCACTCTGGAAGAGGTCGTGGTATTGCTAAACGACGTAGAACCAAATGAACGTAGGCCGGCCATTCACCCAAATGAGATGCCTAACTTAGGCAGCTCCGAGGGGGGAGGGTCTCAAGGAGAGGAGTTGTTGGCAGAAGCCTCAGGAAAGATGGCACTGGGGGTGAAGTACAGAGGTCCCCGCCAACCCAGCTCGGCAGGATCAGCGAAGTTGGGCGTCCCTTCCAGATTGTCCTCCAGGTTGGTCTCCATCTGCCAAAGGGGCTAATATTGGAGGAGGCAGAGGGAGGTGGCAAGGACGATCCAGCAACCCTAGCAGCTCCACTCCCTGGTGAGGCCAAGGGTTGAGCAGACGACAAATACGGAAGAGATGGAGTAAAGGAAGGGTTCGAGCAGGACGAAGGAAATGACTCACTGTTGGCTTGAGACGATCCAGAATGGTTTCAACTCATTCAAAGTGCTGAGAAAGAACAAATTCTGAGGACTAACAGACTGAAGAAACGTGGGACAGTTCAGCTAGCCAATACGCTTGGTCAGACGAGCTTGCGGGTAACTAAGGGCTTCAATAAATACATTTGTACGTGAGGGTAGTAAAGAGAGAGACCTTTGTACGTGAGGGTAGTAAAGAGAGATGTCGAGTCCTAGATGCGTGTCTGAGGACTCGGTAGTGGGAGTGGAAGTTTTAGGTGACACTCTTTTTTGGATATATATTATCCTGGGTGCCGTATACGGGCACAATGATCGGAGACTCCGCGAGTCCTTGTGGGAGGACATAGTGCACCTGGGTCATATGGCGGACCACATGCATCTTCCTCTGCTTATCATGGGGGACTTCAATGCTATGCTGCTTCGCCAAGAGAAGGTGGGAGGTCGTCCTGTTCCGGATTCGATCTTATATGACTTCCAGAGATGTCTGCTTATGTCTGGGATGAGGGGGCTGGAGAGAGCGGACCATATCTGGACCTGGCACAACAAGGCAACACATAATCGGATTGCATGTCAGTTGGATCGGGCCTTGGGCAATAGTGAATGATTCCGGTGCTTCCCTAATTCGGTGGCGGAAGGACTTGCGGCTGGGACTAGCGGCCACTCTCCTATCCGGGTTGGCCTCTGTGAGAGACCTACTATGCGGTCGAGGCCGTTTCGTTACAACAATAGCTGGTACCTGTCAGCTGGATATGAGGAGGTGGTTACGGGGGAGATGCAGCATTTTCGGGAAGGCATGGCTCAGTTCCGCATGGTACATAAACTCAAACAGATCAAGAGAGCGCTCAGGGGTTGGGTGAAGATGCGACTGCGGTCTTCTCTGGCGGAAAAGGAAGTCGAGCTTCGGGACATTCAGGTGGCTCTACAAGCTGACATTCTGAGCGGGGAGTTGGCGGCTAGGGAGAAGACCCTGATTGGGAAGGTCAGCATTAGGAGACTGCAGGAGGAGATTAGTGCGGCACAGAGGGCAAAATGTACCTGGCTCAAAGATGGAGACCGCTGCACCAAATTCTTCTATTATGTGATCCGCACCCGTCAGCACCGGAACAACATTCCCAGGCTTCTTAATAGCGAGGGACGTCTGGTAGGGGACCCAGTGGAGATTCAGGAGGAGGCTGTCAGATTTTATTCTGACTTATACCAGCAGACGGATTACACTAGTACGTTTCCAGCCCTTGTTACGAAGAGGCTGGTGATGCACCATGGAAATAGCCTGCTATTGGCCCTTGTGAGATTGGAGGAGTTGGAAGACATTGTGATGAAGGCAAATCCAAACAAAGCACCTGGGCCTGATGGCTTCTCTTCAGGGTTCTTTAAGCGACACTGGGGTGTGCTTAAGTTCCTTGTTCTGGAGGCGGTTCAGGAGTTCTTCGCGGAAGGCAGGCTTCTGAAGGAGATGAACCACACTTTCTTGGCGCTGGTTCCTAAGAAGGAGGGCGCGACCTCTCAAGCAGACTTTAGACCCATTGCTTGTCGTAACTTTCTGTATAAGATCATTACTCATATTATGTGCAGGCGCATGGAGGGGATTATGCAGGGATTGGTGTCCCAGAATCAGGCAGCTTTCATCAAGGGCCGATCGATAGCGGAGCACAGTCTACTTGCACATGAGATGGTGCGAGAGTTCAGCAAACCTGGGGGGATGAAGGCTTGTGTGAAGCTAGACCTGCAGAAAGCCTATGACACGATCAACCGGGACTTCCTATGTCACTTGATGCTCGCCATGGGGTTCGACGAGAGGTGGGTTGCGAGGGTGAGGGAGTGCATTTGCTCCCCTGCTTTCTCAGTCCTCATCCATGGCACTCCACATGGCTACTTCAGGAACAACAAGGGGTTGAGGCAGGGTGACCCTCTCTCACCGTACTTGTTTACCTTGGTGATGGAGTATTTTACATGCATGATTGACACGACGGTGCATAGCAAGTGGATCGTCCCCCTTTTCAGGTTGGTGAGACCGGTGGTATCACATCTGATATATGTTGACGATTTATTGGTGCTACTCCAGCCATCCATGCGGGGCATGAGTGCGCTCTCAGACGTTATGGAGCAGTTCGGGAGGTTATCTGGACTGCAGTTAAATAGGGAGAAGAGCAGAGTCTACTTCAGTTCCTGGTGCACGCTAAAGGATGAGAGAGCTTTCGCTCTGGGAGTGGAGAAAGGCGAGTTCCCAGTGAAATACTTGGGGGTCCCACTGACGGTCAACTACGCCAGAGAGCAGGATTGTCACAGCTTAGTGGATTTTGCTCAGAGAAGAGTGGAAGGCTGGCAGGCTGCGGGTCTATCATTTGGCGGACGAATTGAGTTCGTGAGATCGGTTATTGCTGGCATCACGATGTTCTGGCTTCAGTCTATCCAGATCCCGACGGCCACTATTCGGAAAGTGGAGTCCATCTGTGCTGACTTCATTTGGAGGGGAGGGATTCATGCGATCGCTTGGGACCAGCTATGTCGTCCTCGGGAGGAAGGTGGAGTGGGACTGCGGCCTCTACGTGCGGTTAGGAAGGCAGCTGGTGTGAAGATGGCCTGGAGGTTCATCAAGGGGGGTCGCTTTAGGCGGAGTGGATGGCGAACAGATATCTAAGGCGGACAAACTTCTGGGCCTGCAGGATAGATAATATTTTCTCGGTCACTTTTAAGGCCATTCTGAGGTGTAGGCCGGTTCTTCAGACCGCTATCTACAGGAACATGAAAGATGGAAAGACCACTGATCTCTGGCTTGATCCTTGGTTGGGTTCCAGATCCCTGCTGGAGATTTTGGGAGGACAGCTAGACAGAGAGGCGGGCAGGGGGGTCACATGCAGCCGGATCATCAGAGATGGGATATGGAGGCCAGAAGGATATCCTTATACAGCTCCGCTAGCCGAGGAGATACGCCAGATTACTATTGACGATAGCCAACATGAGGACTCCTGGAGCTGGGCCGGCCCAGGTTTGGGTGGAGGGTCAGGACTATTCTGCTTTCGTAGCTACTATGACATGGTACAGACTCACCACGACCGGGCTGAGGAGGTGGACTTCATTTGGGGTATGGGGATTGCCCGAAAAATGCAACTGTGTGCCTACAGACTTCTGCGGGACAGATTGATGACGAGAGACAGACTTCTCAGGTTTGGGATTCAGATCCCAGATGCCAAGTGTGTGCTATGTAATGGTGTAATGGGGTGGACGAATCTATGGGGCATCTCTTCTTTGAATGCCCGACGTCCTGGCTCATTTGGGCTGAGCAGTGCGTGCAGTTGAGAGGGGGTGTTGGTATGGATAGAGACATCAGGAGCATTCTTAGCTGGATCCGAGATCACAGAGGCAGGGATCCGGGGTGGGCCAGAAGAGCCAGAGTCCGTCTCGCAGCTTCAGTTTGGCACATCTGGAAGGAGCAGAACAGACGTATTTTCGAAGGCCTGACTATCCCTCCTATTGGAATTCTACATAACATAGAATTCGATGTATCAGTAATGGCCCCATAACATTAAAATTGGGACATGAGAAGTTGTGATTTTAGTGTATTGTAATACCTTTACCGCTGTGTGCGAGGAATAAAATTTACCCTTGTTCCAAATATATATATATATATATATATATATATATATATATATTAAAAAAAAAAAAATATATATATATATATATATATTCATCAAAACATATTACAAAGCAAACATTTGTCAAACCCCGGGGGGGTGTCATAACAGCCACATCAAAGTCAATATTATGTAAAATTTCCACAGAGGAGGTAGTGAGGCCATCAAATATGTGTCTGTTTCGCTCTCTCTCTACACATGCCACACTGTTGCTGCAAGACGGAGACGTGCCTCCTTAAACCATAACTTCTGCTTCTTCTCGCTCGAATCCCCATAATAATTCCTCCAATGTCCGAAGTATCACCACAATCCCCCAATGCCTTACAGCACTACTCATGTCAAAGGGACCAACTCAGCGGACAATCGAAGAATAAATGTCGAATAGACTCATTGCTTCGATTACACAACACATGGTGTAGAGATGTTATCCGTACTCCAAAGTGAGCCAGTCTGTCCTTAGTCAGGAGGTGACTCAGCAATAGTCGATACATGCAAAGCTGCATCTTACGAGCAAACCCTTTTTGCTAAATAAAATAAAAAATTTCTAGTTGTGCGTCACTCGCACGAAGTTATAGGAAGTCTTAAACTCAAAATCCCCATTCCCAATAATCCCTTAGGCAGTTTCCATACCCAAATATCAGCATGGATGTCTGGGTCTATATGAACCGTCCAGATAGCATCGAGATGCCTGAATGTGTGGGTATACAGGTCAGGACGCCATTCATCTTGTCGTACAATGTGCTGAACCCTCAAACCTCTGCCCGACTCCAATAGCAGGTGCCCACCCGACAGTTCCAGTAAAGTCTGATGGTCCAGCCAAGGATCCAGCCATAAATCAATATTCCTCCCATCCCGTATAACTCGGCGTATAGCAATTCTGATGGTAGTATGATTGTGCAGGATGTGTTTGAAAGTCACAGATGCATTGTTATTGTACCTACAAGATGAGAATTGCCTCCCTTCATGTACTGATTTGATGTCCACTCAGCCCACAAGGACCCGACACGAATAAACTTTCACGTTGGCTTCATTCCAGCTGCATTTGGATCTGACTGAAATGATCGAAGACCGACCCTTCCCTCCTCCCAGGGACAACATAGCTGCTTCCAAGCAATAACATGCATGCCCCCCTTCTAAATGAAGTTAGCACAGATGCGGTCCACCTTGCGAATAGCGGCCAATGACACTAAGATAAACTGCAACCAGAAGAGGTTTAAGGTCGAAATAACAGACCGCACAAGCTCAATACGCCCCCCAAAGGACAGGCATTGCGCTTGCTAACCCTCTACCCTCCGTTGTATGTATTCTACCAAGCAATGGCAATCCAAGTCCCTCGCATAATTGAATGACAACAGAACACCCAAATACTTTACATGCAGTTCTCATTTCTCAACACCCAGCACCGCCGCCCGTTCCTCCTTTAGTGGGTATTAAGAGCTAAAGTAGACACGACTTTTGTCCATGTTCAGTTGAAGCCCTGACAATCTCTCGAATTTTCCCATGATCTCTGAAATAGCAGTGAGACCCTCTCTCTCTCTCTCTCTCTCTCTCTCTCTCTCTATATATATATATATATATATATATATATATATAAGGGCTTGATGTCTGCTCGAGAGGCGGACAAAGGCGACAGCCAGGCGGCTGTAGGTAATACATGGGATCTGAAAGAGAGGCCTCCGGATGCTCGGGGAGAGCAAAACGTCTTCCGCGTGGGCAGCGGCAGGAGGGTGGACTACAGTCGATAGGCGACGGAAAGGAAGATTTGGCGCACAGCCACAGACACCGCCGGCGGTCTCAGGGCACAGGAGAATGATCCCTCAAGGAGTTCGGCCAGGTCCAGTACCTCGTCAAAATGCAATGGGCAGGCGAGATCCGAACCATGCTGCTCAAAGGCCTCCACACCAGATGGCACGACCAAGGGGATGGCGAGAGGTCGGAACAACTTCCCAGCAACGTCAGGACACGAACGGCAGGACAGCAGGACAGAAGACAAAGGAAGGGGAAGGTTCTCGGTCATGGGCAGGGGTGTGCAAAGAAGGCATCCAGCAAACGGACGCAACCATGCAATATATCGAGCCAAAGACCATTGATGCTCAAAGACGAGTTGCAAAATTCACAGAGGATGATCTGGAGGAGACGGCCGAGTACTGAAAACATACATTAATTATGTACGTTATGGGGGATCGTCCGTTTTACGGCCAAATCCGGGCGTACGTTAACATAGTATGGAAGCCACAGGGAAGCATGGAGTTCTTCGCTCGCGAGAACGGATTCTACTTCGTCCGATTTGGGTTATAGGAGGATGCGGATCGTATACTGCAAGGCGGTCCATGGACTTTCGACGGTCGACTTATCATACTTAATCAATGGCATATGGATGCTAAATGCGAACGGGACTCGCTGCAAACCATCCCTATATGGATTCGATTACCAGGACTACCGATCCAGTACTGGAGCATTCCGATGATAATGAAGTTGGCAAGCCTAATAGGGATTCTAATTAAATCAGACGAAGCAACGGCTACAAAGTTTAGACTCGCTTATGCCAGGGTTTTCGTCGAAATTGACGCATCATGCACATTACCACGAGTCCTGGAATATGAACTACCAACAGGGGAGATTAAAACACAAGTTGTCGATTACGAGTGGGTTCCTCAAGTGTGCTCGCGATGCGGTTGCTTCGGACATTTGCTGCGGTCATGTTCGGTAGAAGCACCCGATAGAGGGGAAGAAGAGGTCCCGGAGACCTAATTGCAACCACAGGTGGATGGTCAGGACGGGAATGACACACACATGGTGATGGAAGAAGAACGGGGAGCAGCTACGGAGCAAGCGGACATGTAGATCATAACTTCTCCTATAATTACTGGAGAACAGATGAGAAATCAAGAGGGGAGAGGATACTCAGAAAGAGAAGACCCAAGGAAGGCAAGCAACACCGCAAGGGAAGGAGAAGTAAACCCTATGGTGGGTACAAGGCCGACATACAAAAGGAAGACAACCACGGAGGGGATGATGACAGGAGCTATGGTCCCCTACGTGGGACAACACGGCACGAGGACGAGGAGCCAAACTGACGCGAGGATGCAAGAGAAAGGTAAAGGCATAACACCCCACAATTTGTTAAACTATGTCAGTAAGAAGAAGCATGCTGCAGTGGGTTTGGATGGCTCCAGATTCTCGGTTCTACAAGAAACTGAAGCGACAATTGATCCTCTATGCGACGAAAATCTAGGTTGGAATCGACGGCTACAATAGGAATCTCCAGATCATGAAGAAGATGACGAAGGCTTGCATGCTTTCACGATCGAACTCACCACCGACCTCGTGGGGAGTTTGGGAGGTTCTAGGGGTCAACCCACCAGTTCTTAATGACGGTGTTAGCATGGAACACGCGAGGCCCCAACTCGCTAGGCAGGTGGCGAGAGATTAAAGAGATTATGAGGAAGTCTCAGAGTTCGATAATAGCCGTACTAGAAACCAAAATTAAATCGGAACAGAAGATTACTAGAAGGACCCCCCACTTATGGTCTCAGGTTCACAACCTGGGATTGTGCGAGAGGGCACGTATTTGACTTATGTGGGATACAAAGCTCTGGAGTTGTCAAGTTCTTCGTCACTCCGAACAGATAATAGCTGGATTATTTACAAATAAAGGAGGATTCCGCTTCTTATTTGGTGCAGTATATGGTCACAACGATAGACGTCACAGGGAGAGGATGTGGCAGGACATTTCCCGTATTAGCGACATTGCTAAATCCCAGAACGATATTCCGCTGCTTCTAGCTGGGGACTTCAACGCCATTCTATTTTATCATGAAAAAGTAGGGGGGCGTCGGTTTCCCGACCCAATTCTTGCTGACTTCCAGAGATGCTCGCTGCAAGCTGGTTTGAAATGTTTGGAAAGATCAGGGCATCTATGGACATGGAATAACAGAGCCACTAACAATCGTATCGCCTGTCAGCTAGACCGAACTCTTGGAAATAGCAGATGGTTCGAGACATATCCACATGCCGTCGCGGAGGGACTTGCTTCCTCGACAAGTGATCATTCACCTATCTTAATCCGTATGCTCGAGTCTAATGATTGCTAAGCAAGGCCGTTCAAATTTAACAACGCCTGGCCTCTACAAGATGGGTGTAGCTCCGTGGTGGAGGAAGCCATGCAATTAGACACAGCCGGAAATCAGCAGTACAGATTTATACATAAGATTAAAGTCGTCAAAGCTGCGTTAAAGAAATGGCAGCAGAACCGGCCGAGGACTGAGTACAGATTTATACATAAGATTAAAGTCGTCAAAGCTGCGTTAAAGAAATGGCAGCAGAACCGGCCGAGGACTGAATTAAATAGGAAGGAAGAAGAGTTGAAGGAAGTCCAGAACCGCCTACAGGTGATACCTCAAGACCCTCTTTTGGCGATTCATGAAAAACGATTGCTTGAGGAGGTGCGCGGTTTATCTCTACAGGAGGAAATACAATTGGCCTAACGCGCAAAGTGTCAATGGTTGAAAGACGGTGACCGTTGCACCAAATTCTTTTATGATGTTATCCGTACTCGACAACACCGGAACCATATTCACAAGTTAATCGATGCCGAAGGAAGGGAGGTATCCGTGGCAAAGGACATACAGGAAGAAGCAGTTGATTATTACAAGAAGCTATACAACCAAGACGACTATAGCAAAGTGTTCCCAAACTTAGTTTATAAGAAGTTGGTGACTCAACAAGGAAATCAAATGCTGATGGCCTCAATCACTTAGGAAGAGATAGAAGCAGTGGTGACAAAAGCAGATCCAAATAAGGCTCCCGGACCAGATGGGTTCAACAGTAAGTTCTATAATTTCCATTGGGAAGAATTAAAATTTTCTATTCTTTCTATTGTACATGATTTTATACATAAAGGAAGGTTACTCAGAGAACTTAATCATACGTTTCTGACACTGATACCAAAGAAAGAGGGAGCGTCGTCACTAGCAGATTTCCGACCTATTTTCTGCTGTAATTATTTATACAAAATAATTACATCAGTCATGTGTCGGAAAATGGAGAGAATTATGCAGGAGTTAATATCACCAAATCAAGCGGCTTTTGTGAAAGGCAGATCGATTGCAGAAAACAGCCTTCTAGCTCATGAAATGGTCCGAAATTTCAACAAAGCTGGCGGAAACAAAGATGCATAAAGTTGGACCTGAGGAAAGCCTACGATATGGTTAATAGGGACTTCGTTTGTGAGACTATGCTGGCCATGGGGTTCGATAAACAATGGGTCGACAGGGTTCATGAGTGTATTACTACCCCGTCCTTCTCGGTCCTTATCATAGGGCAACCATATGGTTTCTTTTCCAGCAGTCGAGGTCTACGACAAGGTGATCCTCTTTCGCCTTACTTATTTACTATGGTTATGGAATACTTTTCATGCTTAATGGAGATGGAGATTCATCGCAAAAGAATAGTGCCATTATACATAAAGTTTTCTCCTATAGTTTTCCATCTTATATATGCGGATGACTTGTTAGTTTTTCTGGTTCCAACAAACAAAGGCTTGAACGCCATGGCCAGATTGATGAAGACATTTGGTGAATCGACGGGTCTACAGATAAACAGACATAAAAGCAAGGTGTACTTTAATAAGCATTGTACCAATCAAGAGGAACTCCAGGAGATGCTTCAACTCGAGAAGGGTATGCTCCCAGTTAAATACTTGGGGGTGCCATTGTCGGTTAACTATGCACGGGCACAAGAGTGCCAAAGTCTGGCTGACTATGTACAACGGAGAATAGAAGGCTGACAAGCTCAGATGTTATCATTTGGTGGAAGAATCGAGCTCATCAAGTCGGTGGTATCGGCTATTTCTTTATTCTGGTTAAAAACAATTATGCTTCCACAGGCGACTATCCGGAAGGTGAACAAGTTATGCGCTGACTTCTTATGGCGTGGAGGAGTTCATGCGATTGCTTGGGCTACCTTGTGCCGTCCGACATCTGAAGGCGGAGTGGGAATATGATCACTGTCAGTCCTCCGTGAAGTGGCAGGATTGCGGATTACATGGAACTTCATAGAAGGCAAATCATTGTGGGCAGATTGGATGAGAAATCGCTATCTCAAGGGATCGAATTTTTGGGTCCATAAGCCAAACAATAATTATTCGGTGACGTTCAAAATGATATTAAACCAAAGGATCCAAATCAAGAAGTTCATATCCCGAGACTTCGGTACAGGTGGAAACACTCACTTATGGTTCGATCCTTGGTTAGAACACCGGAATATGGTCGAGCGACTGGGTTGGGAGATGTTTGGCCCGGAGGGCGCGATGGAGACAGTTAGCTTATTGATTCAGAATGGGAGATGGAACCCCACCGCTCATATCCTTGGCCGATTATGTTCAAATGCTATTCAACAGATAACTATTGATCATGAACTAGCTGAAGACCGGTGGTCATGGGATAGCTCCCCCACTAAGAATTTTGAATTCAGAATTGCATATGAACTGGTCAGACCGAAGAATGATACTATGGCGCACATGGATTTCATTTGGCTAAAAGGAATAGCTAAAAAGATGCAGTTTAATATGTACAAAGCATTGCAGGGGGCGTCTATTAACTCGGGATAGACTTATAAGATTTGGTGTACAAGTGCAAGATCCGAGTTGTGTCTTATGCAACAGCTCTCTGGAATCCTTCAAACATCTATTCTTCTCTTGCCCGTATACACGGGAAATATGGATACAACAGTACAGCAAAATGAACTATTATTATACAGGATCTCGGGATATAGAGGCACACATTGAACAGATTTCTCGTCTCAAGACTAGAGGCAATAACTGGTACAAGGAAGTGCGAGTGAGGTTGTCTACAAGCGTCTGGCACATATGGAGAGAGCGGAACAAGCGTCTATTTGAAGGACTCTCCAACACTCCATTAGGAGTCCTGCATAACATAGAATATGATGTTAATCATATGATGTAAAGATACAAGTATAATCTTTTTATTTAATGGAAATATAATTACCTTTTTCCAAATATATATATATTGGAAAAAGGATAAATTTTATTCCAAAATCAACTCAACTCATACAACTTAAAGTACATCCCATGGACCTCTCACCCTACTAGGGTGACATAGCATTTACATCAAACTCAATATTGTAAAGTATGCCTATAGGGGGAGTGGAAAGCCCCTCAAAAGTACGCCGGTTTCGTTCCCTCCACACATGCCAGACCGAGGCAGCTAGTCGCAATATGGCGGTCTTGAACCAAACCTGTTCCCTTCCTCTCTGGCCACGAATCCCCGTGATGATGTCCCGTATGTCTCTGCATGTGTCCCAGCCACCCAACAATCTGCGGCACTGTTCAGACCAGATATACCAGGACACATTGCACTCAAAGAACAGATGTCTCATAGATTCATCACTTGCTTCACACAGCATACATTTGGGATTGGGGATGGGGATCCCAAACGTAATGAGTCTATCTCTCGTCAGCAGTTGTCCCAACATCAACTGGTAGATGGATAATTGTATCTTGCGAGCTAGGTCCTTGCACCAGATGAGGTCGTAATCCTCGCTCCTAGGGTTCGTTTGGCGGACCAGGTTGTAGCAACTCTTGAATTGGAATTCCCCTGTAGCTCCAGAATTTGCAGGCGGATCCCAAACCCATCTATTCGCTGGCTGACTCGAGTCAATGTCTACCACTCGAATAGCCGCTCCAAGCTCTGTCGTGTGGCGATATAACTCTGGCCTCTTTTCACCATTCCTGATAATATGCTGACACTTCATCCCTCTACCAGCCTTCCTATGTAGCTCGTCGTCCAGTATCTCTAGCAACGATCGACGCTCCACCCAAGGATCCAGCCAAAGGCCAGTACCTGTCCTATCTCTCATAATCTGCCGAATAGAAGATTTGAGAACAGCTCTGTGACGGAGAATATTTTTGAAAGTCACCGAGTGGTTATTGTTGAGGGCACAGGTCCAATAGTTGTCCATCTTCACATACCGACTAGACATTCAGTCCGTCCATAACGATCCGCCTTTAATGAACCTCCACGCCATCTTCAGCCTCGAGGTCTCCCTGACTGCCAGGAGAGGTTTGAGCCCCACCCCTCCCTCCTTCCGAGGTCAGTAGAGTTGTTCCCAAGAAATCGCATGGATGCCCCCTCTCCAGATGAAGTTGGCACAAATGCACTCCACCTTCCTGATAGTGGCCACCGGAACTAGGATAGACTGGAGCCAGAATAGCGCCAGGGCAGAGATGACTGACCTCACTTGTCACGTCCCGGTCCCGTAGGACCGATCGTCCTCGCTAAGACGTGATGTTGCGTGAGCCTAGATTGCGCTCACGCAAGACAAGTTCCATAACGGCCGATTACATGCTAAGCGCGACGGGGGTCGTCGCACAGAAGTCCCAAACAGAAATATTGAATAACACCAGCAAAAATTTGAAGCAAAATATAAGTCATTCAAATAGCTCTTTATTGATATTGAAACAAAGATTGCAATGTGGCACGAGGCCATGATTACAATCGCTCAAGCTCACTCTTCTCTCTATTTACAAGTCCCTCAGCTCTCTCTCATCTCTTAATACGGTTGACGAGCCAGCGGATGCTTCAGATAGGCGATGTCCATACATTATGTTCTGTATAAGTCCAGACTCCATGCGGCCGCACGTCTCAAAACGCCAAGGAACTCCGTGCCTTGACGCATCCAAGCGAGCTCTGCGCCAACGAGCTTCTACCTGTTCCTGCACATGAAACTGTGTGGGTGTCAGTACTCAACTGTACTGGTAGAGTGAGCTCCTCGTCCACCCATACAAAATCAACACATTCATTTACTTTGTGCGGTAAAATTTCTTTGATTGTCTTTCTATTCTTGCCTTATGATCGATTTTAGGACATAGACGCCTGTCCTATTTGTGTCTCTAGACCATCATCGTGCTACCGCACCGATAATTTTCTTATCCTTGCTTCTAGACCGTTCTCGTGCTGCAACATCGACGTACCAACTCATTCTTGCCTTATGACCCATACTTTGGGACGCAACAACATGATTCTTGTCATCGACTTGGTTTGTGCTTCAATATTGAGGCCGTGCCTCGCAACTTAGCACAACTTTACCAAACTTGCCTTACAGCCTTTCTTGACTTAACTCGAAACGACTCTAAGTCTGACTTATGCAACTCTATGCCAACGACTTAATACTCGACGCAACATTTCGTGCTGAAGCACGTGTCTTTACTATAGCCAAATCTTAGGCTTCTTAAGACTTGTATTGCAACCGTGCGTACGGTTTTTATCCCATTCGTGTCGTGCTTGCACTTTCTTTCATTCGACCGATACCGTGCATGCGGATTGCCGCTCAGCACGCCAACTTATCTATATGAAGGTCACTGGCAATTCAAGCCATCTTGGACATGTAGGTGGTGCAGACGAGACCCTTGCAGCTAAGGGTAGCTAGCCCTGCTCAAGTCCTCGAATCACCGGCGGCATGTTCTTGCCTAACTACCTTGCTTCCCTCCTAGGCCAATACAGTCCTGTGGCCCCAGGCTACCGAATCGAGGGTGCAAAACCTTATCGACAAGTTGTCCATGACCACGCACCTACGAGAACTTCTAGACTCAACGTAAATGCATGGCCTAACTGTCACAACTTACTTTTCTTTGGCTTCTTTTCTTTTCCATACTTCTTTTGCATAGCCCAAACCAGGGTTGCCTTGACGATTGACCTACAGTCCTGACATCTTTCCTCGGCGACTGGCCTACAGTCTGACATATTTCTTCTCGGCGACTGACCTATAGTCCAAGATGAATGGCTAATTTATAACCTTCAAGCGTAACTTGAACCATTGAATTAAAAAGCGCGCCTAAGCGCAAGGCGCAGCGATGCGCAGGGACAGCGCCTAGGAACAAGCCAGACGCACCACCTTAAAAAAGCGCGCGCTTAGTGTGGAAAGGCGCAGGCTCCAGACGCGCCTAGACGTAAAGTTACTTTAATATATATATATATATATATATATATATATATATATATATTCCAACCTTCTATATACATGTTATATAGTTTATGGGCTTTATTGGAAAGTATAGAAATTATTGTCATTAATATTATTGTGGGTTTTAGATTGTTTTCTAAATTAGAATGTACTTCTATATTTAAAGGCTTATATATATGTGGTTTGTATATTATATGTATATAGTTTGGGTTATTTATATCTAATGGGCTTTTATATATATATATATATATATATATATATATATATATATATATATAAAGAATATATATATAAAGAATATATATATATATATATATATATATATATATAAAGAATAATTTTGTGCCTATAATTAGTGATATTTTCAAGGAATTTGGACTTCTATGTAGCTAAGTTTTTAAATGTAGATATTTTTTACATATAAAGAAAAAAGTGCGCCTAGCTTTCAAAAGGTGCGCCTTGAGCCTTGAGCCTTGAGCCTTGCGCCTAGCGCGTCAGGCTCTAGGAACCTTTGCGCCAAACTATGACTTGAACATAACGTGTTCTATATGTGCCATAGACCGTGGCTAACTCTTCATCGAACCAACCGTGGCTCGTGCCTTAAACCAACTTGTGTTCTATGCGACACTACTACCAAAGTCATACTTTATATGACGAGCCTTGAGATCGTGGGACTAAGTGACTTGACAACCGCAGATAACATGGGATAGTGCTTGCTATGACTTCGATAGCCCAGCATAACTTTGCCTAACTTAATCGTGCAACAACTTAACGAGCAAAGGTTATGCCAAGCCTCGCATTGTGGGAACGTGTCGTGCACACGTTCGACTTGAACAGCCAAGTTCTTTGGGTGCCTAGACTTACGCCACAAGCCGTGCGATACAACTTAACCCGTGGGACAAGCAATGGCTATGCCAAGCCTTGGACGAAGGGACCGTGGATGCTTTATTAAGCATTTATGCGTGCGACACCTATGACTTAAGCTAGTTTCATATCTTTGTGGAAGCATCGACCAACTTTCCTTCTCCCAAGCCACGGGACAAAGGACCGAGTGTCATTTTGAAAGCACGTCGTGCATACTTCTAAGCCGACCGTGGGACCTTTTTCCATGTTCTAATTCAGTCTGACACAACTTGGGATTATTCCTTTAGCTATGTGGATTCGTCTCTTTTATTATCAAGCCTACTTGTGCAGTTGAAAACTTTCGATTTATTAGTGTGAAGGCCAAGCTGAGGCAAGTTCACCGAAGCCACCCACCTGAGCGAGGAGTCGCCTCGACCGAGCGGGTCTTCGAGCAGCCGTTGCATGGCTAAGTCCGAACGCCGTTGGCATTTCGATTCCTCTGATTGAGCTGAGCGGGACGGGGCATTACATTATACACCACTCAGAAAAAGTTTCGTCCTCGAAACTAACTGAGTACACTTATTGACTTATAACTTGATTCAACATCCAATGATTCTCGTACATATTTCTTTTATGCGTTTCTTCAATCCGAGCCACGCTCGTGCTTTGGTTATCTTTCGACACGAACAACTATATCTCGACTTGGGTAAGTTACACTCCTCGCGCACACGGACAATCTCAGTTCTAGGCAAACCGCTCGATCAACCAACATTCAAGTTTGTCTCAAATGTAATGATTGCACTACCATCAATATTTCTTTGAAACACGATTTCAAAATCCTCGATACTTTGTCGTTCCCTAATCTTACTTGAATTCAACGTATCACTTAGTGGAATCGTGCACATATTCCAGGCGTCCCCAAAATACGTGCATTTCAGGCAAGCCTCGTGATAGAGAATCCGCCATCACCACTCGAGTTGGATCGTGCACATATTCAAGCGTCCCTGAAATATATGCATTTCCGCCAAAACTCGTGAGCGGTGTCTCCACAATTTCTATCTCTCCGCACCGGGACGTCTGCGTAACCGCTAGGCCATCTCTGTTGGCCCATTCCATGGTAACACCCGATTTTGATAATCGACATAAACTTAAGTCAATACACAATATACGAACTGCTGCTAATCATTTCAGGTCTTGTGAAATCAATATCAACAAGCGTACTACTGCATCAGCAAGCACGTAAATCATCATTCTGAAGCTTACTTTCATTGGAATCTAGTCCGAGACATTTTACAATTTATTATGTATTTTATCTTTATTGAGTCTAGGATATAAATTGTAAGATCGACTGGATAATACTGGCTTAGGTTAATCATAGTCCACTTTTCTATACAGCCTACCTATCTATATTCTGCCTACCAAAAAGTTCAAATCCATTCTGCAACAATATTTTACAAATGTTTAACATTTTTACCTAGACAGAACTCAAGCCGAGTTCGGTCCGAACTCTGACCGAGTTTGGTCAGTTTAAATTTAAATATTTGTTGCCTCCAAATCTGTATGCAACGTTCATCTGCGAAATCTTTGCATCAGAACTCTGCCAGAACTCTGCCCGAGTTCGGTCCTAGAAAACACCTATAAATAGAAGAGAATTTCTCATTCCAAATCACTCAATCAATTTCATCTTCTCTTCTCTCTTCAATAAGTATTTTCATCCGATCAAAAGTTTTCATATCACACCTACACTCCTCTTAGCCAAAAGCCAGTAATATCTATTTCGATCTAGAGTCTTTTGGTTCTCAAGAGTTGTAAAGAGGTTGTTCAAAGTACAGAAACTATCTCTGTTATGGAGCCGGTCGTGCGCTCGTCACCAAGCACGGTGTTGTGAAGTTGGTCGTGCACTTGTCACCAAGCACGGTGTTGTAAGAGACTGCAAGCTCTCAATTAGCTTGTGCCTTAGTGGATTAACATCGAGCAAGCGTACTCGAGACTGGATTAGTCCTCTCAGAGGGATACCAGTATACATCGCTGTGTCACTGAGTTTGATCTCTCTATCTCTTGCTATATTTATTTACCGTCTCTTATTCACTGCCAAAGTTATCTATTTATAATTTTTAAATTGGTGATTATTTTCCGCTGCACTCGCACTCACTCTTTTGAGTCCCCCTCTAGAGGTGCTCAACGGTCCTACAATCTCTCTAGGCTAAAGTCATCCGTCAATATTGGAATCATAGTTCTCCAACAATAATATCAACACTGACCCCAATCCTAAGGTCAAACCAAGTTGATAATACGGGTTTTCTACCCAAGCTCGCATCACTTCGATTTCTAAACTTCGAGCATAGATTCCTCCTATTCGTACTTGCAATACTTAGTCCAAGGGGTTCGAGTCATTCAGCAAAGCCATCCTATCGTAAGTTCACTCAACCAATTCCTTTGCATATCATTATCGCACATCCAAACTAGCAATTTCGCGTAGACTATCTGTTTCAACATGTTCGATATAATCCACCTATCCATCATATTCCGGTCAAGTATGTTACGACATGATTTGTTACTAAAGCATAATTTTCATTCTATATTTCCTAAGTCGTTTATCGCAATTCACGTAATCGTTCACAAGGTCGCCTAGCTCAACAATTGATGGAACTGGGGATTCCCAGGACCCTTCCTTTGGTGTGCGTATTGATCGATAGAAAGTTAAACAGATCTAATACGTGTTCTAACCCTTCATAGGCGGAAACTAGGGTTCACGAATTATACCTGCGGCGGAAAGGAGACAAGTAATTCCTGGCAATCTCGAGCGGACGACCCCAATATTTTCTGTACGTATTCCTTCCTCGAGTTGGACGTCGTGTGGGCGACGATCTCCCAACATTTTCTTCTCCTTAGCAGCCCTCTCTTTCTCTCCTTACGTGAATCACGAATTTAGAGAAAGTTTCAGATTTTCTGATCAGTAATCTGGCGGCCAGAGAATAGAGGATATATAGGCTACGGCAGGGACCATGAGGAGAAATTAGGGTTAGGCCTCCTAACGGATCTGGATATCCCGTGTTCAGCCCGAACACACAATCCAGGCCCATTAACAATAGCTCGGTCCACTAATGAGCTATTGTTGCACTACCTCCCTAATCCCAAATTATGTTTGTGGGCTCCTTTTATTATATGCTCGTTTGGCTCCCCATGTTAAGATATCGTATGTCCGTCGATCAAATTAAGTTACTGACAACTATATTGATTCGACATCTTTTATCCTTAAGTAGTACCGCTCAACTTTATTTGTCATGTCGGATATAATCCACCTGCAGGGTTTACATGACAATCCTTATGAGCTCCTTAAGGGGACATCATCAACCCGATGTATCGGGACATGGATTCCATTTATAATCAACAGCCCATCATACATACAATGTTATTACCCAATTCATAGAGGTTGTTGATCCATAATGAATCTCACTCTTTTATGAGTCAAAGTAATGCACACTGCATATACATGTCCGTTATTATATCCAGATTAAGAGCACAAGCATCCATAATAACAGAGGTGTTTGTTCTCTTATGTAGTCAGTACAAAGAGAACAACCTCAAGTGGTCCTGTTCAATACACACAAAGTGTACTAGTATAAACCTATAGTCAAGATAGACTAATACCATATTACACTACAACATTTCCAATAGATTGTCCAAGTCCATCTAGGTTGTGAACTATTTATATACTCCATAGGGCTGATAATATGATCTTCTGTGTGACACCACACACCATATTATCTACAATATAGAATATCAGACATTTGATTAACACTTGCAACAAATACAATATGCAAACATTTGCCCATATGATTCTCATTCAAAATTTAAGGAAATAAGGTTACTACAAAAGTGATGCTTTTAGTATATAACCCTAACAACAATATGTCACGTCCCAATCTCACGCAAGTCCGATCATCCATGCGGGACATGAAATCACCATGCATTCTCCCATGATAATCGTTCTTATTGGAGCGCAACTCTTGCTTTGAGTCTAGACAAATTCATTCACGATACGCAGATTGGACTACTCAATCCTGAAGTTTACTCAATCGTCAATCATAAGTCCGACCAATCCTCGAATTCACCTTCGCATCAAACCACAAGTCGAAGCAATCCAAATTCCCATACCCTGATCTTTCGAGTTCGATCATTCCCGCGACATGAATCACCATGTCAGCGCTCACGCGGAACGATCATCCAAATCCGACGTGACGCATGTGCGAGGCTAGAGTTGTGCTCGCGCAAGACAAGATCGTCGATGTTGTTGTTATCATCGAAGAAATCAAGACACGATCATTTTCATCCAAGCATTCATTTCAATCAAAATCCCAAGCATAGCATCCATCGAAACAATAACATTTTACACGATCATCATTCCTCGAATCAGAGTACCCCCGAGTTATCGCATATCGATCTTTGATCGGTCTCAATACCATCGATGATATACGTAACCTGACGATCTTTATTTGCAACGAATTCCGAGTCGTGCAACCGATGCTATCGTCCGAACTGGATAATCTCCTCGACATTCAAGCTCAAGTTCGATTTTATTATCCCCCAAACTAGTTACATGATCAATTCGTTCAACCCAAAATCATGTATGTTCATCCGTCTATCTTAAGTCATCGAGCAACACATTTTCTCAAACTCATCGATCTATGCTAACTCAAATCATCGAGCAATATCTATTCAAATCCTTAGAGTCACTCTCAAATATTCGAATCATTTTCGTGCACGCTATCATCCAATTGTGCTAACTTTTCGTATACAATTCATATCGATTTTCTCGATCGAGTCATCCGTTCGTACACCTTAACTTTTCATCGATTCAATTTTTCCTACTCAATCATTCTCACATTTCATATTTGCACAATCCCAATCTCGTGCGTGTTGTTTCTAATTCGTTCAAATCAATTTCATGCTAGTTATCAAGTCATGACTAACTTTGAAACACTCTTTCTAAGGCTTTGCGTACTCGTCGCTTGCTGATAGACTCGTTGGCACCCCGTATCCTCAATCGATCGACATCTCCGAGGCTATCCCATACACCACTCAGGGATGAAGTCATTCAACAAATCCTCAAAACAAATTTTGAATCATCATTCTTTTACTTTAAATTTTCATTCAACCATTCCTCGATTTCAAGCACGCTCAACAATATCGCATTGACGATTAACATCGTCCGATGGCATCCCTATCGATAGTCATCCCGTATTCTATAAGTCAAGTCAATTTTGATCCCGTTTCGAGACGATTCGTATCCCGCACATAACTTTTCTAAGGTCGACTCAATTCTGATGTATATGTCCAGTCCGACTTAGCCAACCGTTCTTATTTAAAGTTAACTTTGTTCAACAAATTTTCTT
This sequence comes from Iris pallida, assembly GCA_029216955.1. Classification (NCBI taxonomy): domain Eukaryota; kingdom Viridiplantae; phylum Streptophyta; class Magnoliopsida; order Asparagales; family Iridaceae; genus Iris; species Iris pallida. The sequence continues at coordinate 8,887 of JANAVB010000152.1, read as the reverse complement.
TCGTGATACTTCTCAAAATATATAGACTTATTGTATGGACATCCCGTAGGACATTTGTGAGAGAGCGCACCAACGATATCGATTGCGAAAGATCGTCGAAGTTAAAGAATTCAATCGAAAGTCCAGGAATTATGTCACGTCGCGGTCCTGTAGGACCGATCGTCCTCGCTAAGGCGTGAAGCCGCGTGAGCCTAGATTGCGCTCACGCAAGGCAAGTTCCATAACGGCCGATTACAGGCTAAGCGACGGGGGTCGTCGCACAGAAGTCCCAAGCAGAAACGTTGAATAACACCAGCGGAAATTTGAAGCAAAATACAAGTCATTTAAATAGCTCTTTATTGATATTGAAACAAAGATTACAATATGGCACGAGGCCATGATTACAATCGTTCAAGCTCACTTTTCTCTCTGTTTACAAGTCACCCAGCTCTCTCTCATCTCTTAATACAGTTGACGAGCCAGCGGATGCTTCAGATAGGCGATGTCCATACATTATGTCCCGTATAAGTCCAGATTCCATGCGGCCGCACGCCTCGAAACACCAAGGAACTCCGTGCCTCGACGCATCCAAGCGAGCTCCGCGCCAGTGAGCTTCTACCTGTGCCTGCACATGAAAACTGTGTGGGTGTCAGTACTCAACTGTATTGGTGGAGTGAGCTCCTCACCCACCCATACAAAACCAGCACGTTCATTTACTTTGTGCGATAAAATCTCTTTGATTGTCTTTCTATTCTTGCCTTAGGATCAATTTTAGGACATAGACGCCTGGCCTATTTATGTCTCTAGACCATCATCGTGCTACCGACATGTAGGTGGTGTAGAGACCCTTGCAGCTAAGGGTAGCTAGCCCTGCTCAAGTCCTCGAATAATCGGCGGCGTGTTCTTGCCTAACTACCTTGCTTCCCTCCTAGGCCGATACGGTCATGTGGTCCCAGGCTACCGAATCGAGGGCGCGAAACCTTGTCGACAAGTTGTCCATGACCATGCACCTACGAGAACTTCTAGACTCAACGTAAATGCAAGGCCTAACCGTCACAACTTACTTTCCTTTGGCTTACTTCTTTTCTTTTTCGTACTTCTTTTGCAGAGCCCAAACCAGGGTTACCTCGGCGACTGACCTACAGTCCTGACATCTTTCCTCGGCGACTGGCTTACAGTCCCGACATATTTCTTCTCGGCGACTGACCTACAGTCCCTACATGGTTTCAGTGTTTCCATACTCTTATTGACTCAACTCATGAATGGCTAATTTATAGCCTTCAAGCGTAACTTGAACATAACGTGTTCTATATGTGCCATAGACCGTGGCTAACTCTTCATCGAATCAACCGTGGCTCGTGCCTTAAACCAACTTGTGTTCTATGCGACACTATCGCCAAAGTCATACTTTATATGACGAGCCTTGAGATCGTGGGACTAAGTGACTTGACAACCGCAGATAACATGGGATAGTGCTTGCTATGACTTCGATAGCCCAACATAACTTTGTCTAACTTAATCGTGCAACAACTTGACGAGCAAAGGCTATGCCAACCCTCGCATCGTGGGAACGTGCCGTGCACGCGTTCGACTTGAACAACCAAGTTCTTTGGGTGTCTAGACTTACGCCAAAAATCGTGCGATACAACTTAACCCGTGGGACAAGCAATGGCTATGCCAAGCCTTGGACGATGGGACCGTGCATGCTTTATTGAGCATTTTTGCGTGTGACGCCTATGACTTAGGCTAATTTCATTGCTTTGCGGCAGCATCGACCAACTTTTCTTCTACCAAGCTACGGGACGAAGGACCGAGTGTCATTTTGAAAGCACGTCGTGCATACTTCTAAGCCGACCGTGGGACCTTTTTTCATGTTCTAACTCAGTCTGACCCAACTTGGGATTATTCTCTTAGCTATGTGGATTCGTCTATTTTATTATCAAGCCTACTTGTGTAGTTGAAAACTTTCGATTTATTAGTGTGAAGGCCAAGCTGAGGCAAGTTCACCGAAGCCACCCACCTGAGCGAGGAGTCGCCTCGACCGAGCAGGTCTTCTTTCAGCCGTTGCATGGCTAAGTCCGAACGTCGTTGGCGTTTCGATTCCTCCGATTGAGCTGAGCGGGACGGGGCATTACATCACTAGCTCAATGCAACCCCCAAAGGACAGGCCCGCTGCCTGCTATCCTTCTACCCTCCTCTGAGCATACTCCACCAGGCCCTGACAGTCTAGTTCCCTCGCATAGTTAACTGTCAGAGGCACCCCCAGGTATTTGACTGGCCGCTCCCCTTTTTCAACTCCTAGGATTGTTGCTCTTTCCTCCTTCAGCGTGCAAAGAGAGCTGAAAAAGACTCGGCTCTTTTTTCGGTTCAGTTGAAGTCCAGAAAGCTTGCCGAACACACCCATAGTCCAGATAGCGTGGTCATTCCACCCATAGTCGGCCGAAGGAAAACCAGGAGATTATCCGCATATATGAGGTGAGAAACATGTGGCGTGATTTGCTTGTACAACGACACAACCTGTCCACTATGCACCGCCAAATCCATTAGGCAAGAGAAGTACTCTATGACAAGAGTGAACAGATAGGGAGACAGGGGGTCCCCTTGCGTCCCCCCTATGTTGCTGCGGAAGAATCCATATGGGATGTCCTGTATGAGAACTGAGAAAGTAGGGGTCGAGATGCACTCCCTAATCCTCGATACCCATATCTCGTCAAACCCCATAGAAACCATCAAGTGACACTGGAAGTCCCTGTTAACCATGTCATAAGCTTTCCTCTGGTCCAGCTTCACACACGTCTTCTCACCCCCCGGTTTGTTGAACTTTCGCACCATCTCATGAGCGAGCAGGCTGTGCTCCGCGATCGATCTGCCCTTGATGAAAGTCGCCTGGTTCGGGGAGACCAGGTCTTGCATAATCCCCTCCATGCGCCGACACATAAGGTGAGTAATTATCTTATAAAGATAATTGCAGCACACAGTAGGACGGAAGTCAGCCAGCGAAGTCGCCCCTTCTTTCTTTGGCAACAGGGTCAAGAACGTGTGGTTGAGTTCCTTCAGCAATTTCCCTCCGTGAAGAATTCCTGTACTGCTTCAAGAACTGGAATCTTCAGGGAATCCCAGTGGCGTTTGTAGAACCCACTGCTAAACCCATCCGGCCCTGGGGCCTTGTTAGGGTCCGCCTTCATGACAATAGCCTCCACCTCCTCCAGCATGACCGGTGCAAGTAATTGGTTGCTATATGGCGTCACCAGCTTCTTTGTGATGATATCCGAAAAAACAGACAGATAGTCAGATTGGAAATATAACTCTGAATAGTACCTGATAGCCTTCTCCTGGATCGCAGTTGGGTCGCCAACCAGCTTGCCCTCTCCATCAAGTAGTCGAGAGACACTATTTCTGTGTTGTCTGGTGCGAATCACATCATAGAAGAACTTGGAGCAACGGTCCCTCTCCTTAAGCCAACGTTGTGCTGCGCTAATTTTGTTCTGGAGACGGAGAATGTTGACTTCTCCTATCAATTCCTTTTCCCGTGCCGCTAAGAGCCCATTCAGAATATCAGATTGCATAGAGTCCTGAGTAGCCCTGAGTTCAGCCTCCTTGTCCTCCAGAGATGGTCGGGGCATGTTCTTCACCCAGCTTCGGATAACCCTCTTAGTACCCTTAAGGATGTGCACCATGCGGAACTGAGTCGTTCCCTCCTGCTGATAGTGAAGCCCCTCGTCCACGGCCTCCATGTAACCCTCGAACAAATACCAGCTGTTGTTGTAGAGGAAAGGACGCGATTTCCAAGTGGGTCGCTCCGTGAAGCCTACCCTGATCGGGGAGTGATCACTAGTCCCAGCAGCAAGACCCTCTGCCATTGAATTCGGGAAGCAACAGAACCACTCACTATTACCCAGGGCCCTGTCAAGCTGGCATGCAACTCTGTGCCAGGTCCAGATGTGCCCCGCTCTATCCAGCTCCCTCGGGCCAGACTGCAGGAGACACCGTTGAAAGTCATAAAGGATCTGATCGGGTACAGGACGACCTCCCACCGTCTCGTGCCCGTAGAGTAGAGCATTGAAATCACCCAAAAGAAGCAAGGGGAGGTCACACTGTCCGCCAAAAGGCCCACCTGGGAGATATCCCTCCATAGGCCCTCCATGCACCGTCTATCGTTGTGACCATATACCGCGCCAACCATGAATCGGAATCCTCCCCTATTTCTGAAAGAGATCGCAATAAGCTGCTCCGACATCAGGGTCAAATCACAATCCCAGTTGTTGCTATTCCATCTGACCCAGATCCTAGCCATGTCGTATATCGCCAGGTTGTGGAGTTAGACCCAATAGGGGGAGTCCGTCGGGCTAGCGTCGTCTCTCCTTTAATCTTAGTCTCCAGCAACACAGAGATGTCACACTTCTCTCTGCGTAAGATCTCACAAATCTCTCTCCATCTCCCTAAAGAGCATGCACCTCTGACATTCCAGACGATTACCACCATTAATTATTAAGAGGGTGGGCCCCCTGAAACCCTTCTGGACCAGTATCCGGGGATGGTACCACGTCCGTCGCCGCCATGTCCTCCTCAAAGCCAGGAGTAGTATGCTGGTTCGCTGTTTGGGTGAGCATCAAGGCCCAAGCCGGGTTGTCCATACAAAGCGACTCGCTGTAGCCAGGCATATGGCCTTCCTCTCGTGGGTGCCCGTCGCGTAGTGGGCCAGCACGTCTCTTCCTGCTATGGACTCTCTTCTCGGACCCACCACCTTCTCCCTGTTGCTCTCGTCCCGACGCCGTCATGCCTCTGGGGACCATACTCCTCTTGGCGGTAAAAGTAACCATAACCCCATTGGGATGCTCCGACTGCGGAGAAATAGTCAGACCCGGTCCACTGGTATCCTCCATCTGCCGGTCCCCCTCCTGAAAGGCACCCTCTACCCTCTCTTCTACTCTAGAAGTCTCTGCCATCCAAGATGTTCCAGGGTCCACAGCTGACTCCGGGGGGATCCCAGTCTTCTGTCCTCCATTTTGGCATATAATGGAGAGGTGCCCGAAACATGCGCAGTGGGAACAGTCAGGCGGTACCCATTCATACTCAACTTTCTGAGTGAGAACCTCACCAGACGGAACCTCATACTCCAGCATGCTCGGGAGCTCTCCACTGGTCCTGATCTCCACGAACATCCGAACATACATCAGCCTCGACCAAAAGGCTGTAGCATCATCAACCTTAATCGGTTTGCCCACCAAGTTGGCAAGCCTCATAAACAGGGATGCTCCAATATCTGACTAGAAACTCCGAAAAGCGGATCCAAACATGGATAGCATTGAAGATTTTATAACCCGACCTGACATGAATATCTGACTGGGAACTCCGGGAAGCGGATCCAAACATGGATAGCATTGAAGATTTTATAACCCGACCAAACATGGATAGCCTCATAAGCAGGGGGATGCTCCAATATATGTATTATATGTTATGATATATGAATATTCATGTCTGAGTATAATGTAGCATCATCAGCCTTAATCGGTTTGCCCACCAAGCTGGCAAGCCTCATAAGCAGGGGGATGCTCCAATATCTGACTGGGAACTTCGGGAAGCGGATCCAAACATGGATAGCATTGAAGACATCCTTCTCATATCGCAATTCCGTGGTCCACTCTTTCAGAATAATCAGTCTTCCATCAAACGTCCAAGACCCTCCTTGGGTAATCTTGACGACATCTTCCGCCAGTCCAAACTTCACATAGTAGAAGACATTTTTCCTCGCAAAAATCTACATGCTTCCTTTTGGCTGCCAAACACGTGCTACATATGTCCAGATCTGTTCATAGAAGGGCTTGTTCCCCAGCACATATAAGACTAACGTATTTTTCCAGAAAGCTGTCACCTCCGCAATCTCATCCACAGGGAAAGAGGCTCGAAAGCTACTCCTTACTTTCTTTGGCTGCACATACTCCATTGTCGAAGGACATTTTGGTCCAACCGGCTTGCAAATGTCTGCCCAAGACTTCCCCACAGGGCGAGTATACATCCCCAGGGGCCATGTGGCGCCACTAGGGGGAGGAGACCCTAGTTCAAGGCCCCCCGTGCCAGAAGCACTCCCTTTTCCTTTCTCCGCCGCCGTTGCCTTGGGTCGCTACCCCTGCGTCCTACCACCAGCACCATTCCCCGAGCGTGGGGGGCCGTCTCCGCCAGGAGATTTCTTCCTCATCCCTGATCCGGCTCCCGTCCTCCTGTCGGGGGTGTAACGCGCCTTTGGTAGCATCTGTCCTCTGCTCGTATCTTGACGTGGACCGCCATCCTTGCCCACACTCCTAACACCGCGACGCCTCGTAACCGTCGTCCATCCGCCGTTCTCCATCTGACCACCCTGAGATCCAGGCATAGGTCCAGGTTGGAAAGCCGGCGATCCCGACAAATCTGGGACCCATCGATCGGTTCCAATGCCCGTCGTCGCCGTCGAGCCCTTGGAGCGTTAACGTGCGGGGGAACCACCGCTCCGCTCGCCGTCGAACCGCCCACGGCAGCGCCGCCGACCCTGGCTGGCCTGTTCCCAGCCAATCCGCCGCTAGCTGCGCCGCCACCGCCATCTCCTCCGCCCGCCCCGGATCTGGGCAGCCCTTCGCCTCCGCCAGGGCCGCCTTCGCCTCCGCCAGCGCTGGCATCCCTCCCATTCAACCCTCTTCCACCGCCCGCGCCGCCGCCATCAACGCACGCGCCGCCAACATCCTCGCCACCCTTGGCCGGCCTGCCCCTAGTCGAGCCGCTGCTGGCCACGCCGGCACCCGGGAGGGACCCCATGGGGTTCGCCTTGTCGCCCCGATGCGCTCGCTCCTTTCATATATATATATATATATATATATATATATATATATATATATATATATATATAAAAGAGATGGGCGACTCGGGAGACTCGGCGAGTGCGAACCCTAGGGGGTCCCAACTTTGGGACCCCGACGCTGCCGGGGGTGAGACCGGTGGAGGATCGGCCGGAGGTGGGCCGACGAAGGGGTGGGGGGCGGTTGCAGGTGGAGCAGGCGGCGCGGCGGCAGGCAGAGCAGGCGCCGGTGGTGAGAACCTGGGACGCGGGGCTGCATCTGGCGCAGGAGGCGCGGGTGGCGGTGGCGCTGGCGGGAGCGGCGGTCCGGCCGGCACAGGAGGTGGTCCGGCCAGAATTAGTGGGCCGGGCAGATCTGTTGTGGGGGGCTCGGCGACGGCGAGAAATTCCGCGGCCCCGATCGGTTCGACTGGATCTCGTATTTTCCAACCTGGATCTGGGTCTCGTCTTCAAGACGGACAGATGGATGGAGGGGGGTGGACGACGGTTACACGTCGTCGAAACGGAAGGGCTGGTGGTAAGGAGGGTAACGTTCAGACCCCCTTGCGGCCACGTTCCTCCTTTGATAGGAGGGCGGGGGAGGGGATGAGAGCGCAGAAACCGGCGAATGCGCCTGGGATCTCTCCCCGGAGGGCGGCTGGTGGTGGCGGGAGAACAGCTGGGTGGCGACCGAAACTGGCTGTGGCGGATAAAGGGAAGGGCAAGGTGGGGGACTTGGGAGGTCAGGGGCCTACGCCTTCTCCAACACCGGTCCCCCCACGGGCTCAGGAGACGTTCCCTCGCCCGGTGGACAAGTCGTGGGTGGACATATGTAAGCCAGGGGGGTCGAAAAGCTCCACAACCATGGAGTTCGTGCCTCCTAAGAAAGTGGGAAGTAGTTTCAGGGCCACGTTCCCTGCGGAGGAGATCGCTCAGGTGACGGCGTTCTGGGAGAATACATTGGTCCTATATGTGCTGGGGAACAAACCCTTTTATGGGCAGATACGGGCTTATGCGGTGAGGGTATGGCAGCCGAAGGGGAGCATGGAGTTCTTTGCAAGGGAGAACGGTTTCTTCTATGTGAAGTTCGGGCTAACAGAAGATGTTACCAGGATCCTCCAGGGTGGACTGTGGACGTTCGACGGGAGGCTTATTATCCTGAAAGAGTGGACTCCGGACCTGAAATATGAGAAGGAATTCCTCAATGCTATCCCGGTCTGGATCCGCTTTTCGGAGTTTTCGGTGCGATATTGGAGTATTCCATTGCTCACGAGACTTGCTAGTCTGGTGGGCAGGCCGATTAAGGCAGATGATGCCACAGCTTTCCGCTCGAGGCTGATGTATGTGAGGATGTTCGTAGAGATCTGGGCTGGAGGGGAGCTGTCGAGCATAGTTGAGTACGAGGTCCATTCGGGTGAGGTTCTATCTCAGAGAGTGGAGTATGAATGGGTGCCCCCTACCTGTTCACTTTGTGCATGTTTTGGGCACCTGGATAGCTCCTGCCCGTCTGGAGGATTGCAGAGGGGGTCTGCCACGGCTACTACTGATACACCTGGATACTCTCGGGTGAGGGCGCCTACACCTGGGGACGACATAGAGGGAGAGCTTATGCGGGAGGGAGATCAACCGATGGAGGAGGCTTGGGGCCAGACTATCTCGCCTGTGACGGCTCCTCCTGGGGGCGCTATGGTCGTCTTCGCGGCGCAGAGGAGCATGGTCACCAGAGGCATGGTGACTTCGGAGATAGAGGGGCGTGGAGTTGGCAGATCGACTAGTGAGCAAGTTTACAGCAGGAAGAGGCGGGCGGGCCCTCTGCGGGATGGTCCCCCAAACGGGAGGGGGAGGGGAGGGGTCACTCCCCTGTAGGGGGGAAGAGCTTTGTGTTGACAACCCTGCCTGGGCCCTGTTGCTTACTCAGTTTCCCACCCAACATGCCCCAACTGTTGAGGTGGAGGAGGATATGACAGAGACGGATATGGTACCTCCCCCGGGTACCAGTTCCGGTGATGTACAGGGGGACCCCTCACTTAATAATTAATGACGATTATAGCCTGGAATGTGAGGGGTGCTTGCTCACTAGGAAGATGGAGGGAGATTTGTGGG
>JANAVB010000151.1:0-20984 GCA_029216955.1 Iris pallida | reverse complement strand
CCGAAGGAAGCCGTCTCAGTCAGGAGGCATTCCCTTCGATTCTATTACGATACAGCTACTAAAATACTGTATCGACGCTCCTACGATGGACTTCTCCTTCGATGTTTATCCAACGAGGAAGCAGCCGAAGTCCTTCGAGAAGCGCACGATGGAACTTGCGGGGTCATCAACCTGGGCCTAAATTGTAGGATCGACTGCGACATATGGGTTACTACTGGCCAACCATGGCAGCCGACGCTGTCGACTATGCTAAGAAATTCCATGCTTGCCAGCTCCATGCCGACTTCATCCATACACCATCGGAACCACTACATCCTACGGTCGCCTCTTGGCCCTTCGAAGCTTGGGGCATGGACATTGTAGGACCGATCACCCCTCCTTCATCAAGGGGACACCGTTTCATCCTAGCCATCACCGACTACTTCTCCAAATGGGCAGAAGCAATTCCACTGGCAGAAGTAAAGAGCTCTAGGGTGGTCAGCTTCATCAAGCACCATGTCATCTACCGTTTTGGGGTACCTCGGAGGATTATCTACGATAACGGTGCACAGTTCATCAGCCATATTTTCAGCAGATTCTGTGACAAGAATCGTATTTAGAACGTAGCATCGACCGCCTACAATCCGGCAGCAAACGGATTGGCCGAGGCGTTTAACAAGACTATCGTCAGGCTACTCAAAAAAGTTGTGTCTTCCAACAAACGCGACTATTTTAAATAAATTCACTTTATTTATGTGTATCTGGAAAATACAACTTTAGGAATCCGATCTAGAAGACGATCGCTTTATCCCTTAGACGATGCGAAAAGAAAAGCTCTCAAGAATTCGACAGCAATTTAGATAGCTATGTATCTGTACAATGAATGAGAAAAGAACTCTATTTATAGAGTCAAAAAAACTGAAAAGATAACTGTCTTCACAACCTGTGTATAGTTGAAAATCACGCAGGATTTAACATACGCAAGGTTATGAGCAGTTACTGGACGTGGCCTGTAACTGTTGGACACATGGCAATCGTGCATGAGTCGTGTGCAAATTACAGGACACGTATGTGAGAGATTGGTGGCATGGCTGCCACGTACTCCAATTTGATGAAATCCACGCAGGCTTGTTGAGGATGAAATCCACGCAGCCTTATTGAGGACGAAATCCACGCAGACTTTGGATAGAAGGCTTCAGAATACACGCTAACTGGAAGCAGAAAGCTCAGAATTCATGCAAGCTTGAGGAAGGAACATAGAAGTTCAAAATACACACAGACTTGAGTCAGAACTGCCAGCTGTCTTGATTCGACGTGCCTCGACTGACACAAAATCTCTGACATTGATTGCCTTGTCAGTCATATTAAATGACAATAAGCTCTTTTGGTACGCCAACTTGATGAAGGCTGAGTCTTGTTGAAGAAGATTTCGAAAGTCACTGCAATAGTCGGCTGTGATCTCTCGAGTTCCGTGCATACGTGGCATACGAGGAGACATTCTTTGACTATCGTGCTGTCAGTCATAATGACACTCTGACAAATGATGAGCTGTCTCTGCGTATATTTGAGGAAATAGTCTGGTAGAACCCAGCGTAACTTTTAAACATTGTTTTGATCAACTCAGCGTGACTTTTAGACTTTGTCCTGATCAACTCAGCATGACTTTCATTTTTGAGGCCTACAAAACCCCTTCAAAGTTTTTGAAAAATGATAAATTATTTCGAAATACTTTGAAATCGAGATGATAAAATAAATTTAGTCACGCTGAGATGAATTTAAAGAGAGATTTACTCCGAAATGATTTGGACTGTTGGGATTCTGTGCAGTTAGGATCCCGTGCAAAGCTCCTAAATTTGAGGCAAATAATGATGTTGCCGTTTGGAATTCTTTATGAGCCTATAAATAAGCCATAAATCACTTCTTTCTTTCTTTACTTGCTTTAGAGAGAGAAAATCCACAGAAGAGAAACTTCATATTCCCCGACGAACTTCATCTTCCCCGACTTCTTCTTCCCTTCTCAGCAGCAATGGCTCCTAAGAAAACCGACGCTCAGGCCAAGGGGAAAGCTCCTGCGACTTCCTCGCGTGCCACCACCGACAGACTTCCTCGACGCGAAGTCACGCATCCTCCTATGCAGCGTAAGTGATGGATGGGGATACGAACTGTTGAAGATGACTTAATGAAGATGACTTTGATGAAAATGAATCTCCACATAGAAATCTTAGGATCTTAAGACAAATAATGAACTTCAGAAATATATCTCCCCTTCTTAGGGCAAAGGATATTAATAAAGTATGCCCCCTCTTTAGGGTCGGCCATACTTCACATCTTCATGTTTACGAAGCTCTGTGTTTCACGCAAATGAGCATGGCTCTCATGACTCTGCGTGATTTGGCAAGGATGTCAATGTTTGAATTATTCACGCAGCTTTCATGACTCTGCGTGATTTTTCACATGTTGGCAGAAATGTCTATGTTGAATTATTCACGTAGCTTCTGAGAGTCATCCTCAGGATAGATTAGTCTTGATCTGTCAGCGTATTTTTGTCATTTTCACTTAAATGTGATTCTGGCAATGATGCGTGACTTTCATTCTAATCTGTCTGGACTTTGCGTGAATTAATCACCTGCGTGAATAAATCATTCAGCGTGTCTTGATAGTATATCTGTCTGAAGTCTGCGTGACTTTTGAAATTTCCTTCGAGCACTGCTATACACGCATAAGGCTCGTAGACATAGATTTTACTGAAACACATCGGACCTTGTCTTCTTTTATTTTCTGTAGTGAACATCCGAAGTGAAGAGGCAGATTATGAAGGGCACCTGAGTTTTTCATTTAAACATGATTTATCTCAGATGCAATTTCCTCAGTTTGACCTTCCAGAAGCCAGACTGTCGTTGTTGACAAATCAAGACGATACAACTCTACTCTGTCTGATGAATGGTGAACCCTTTCAGAGTCTTGATTTGGTGTCCCACAAGAAACCAGCATTTCTGTTCGGGGATGCCATAGCACAGAAGTCACAACCAAATGGCATCAGAGAGAAGGTCTGCTTCTATTTCGAAGGTGATGCAAGACAGCCCATGTACTGGCCGAAGGTTTCTAGGGGCTTATCTATCATGAGATTCATGCATGCCAGTTATCCCAGAAAGATGTTCTGGCACTTAACAGAATATCAGCAGGACAAAAGCGAGCCATATCATTTACAGGAAGGAGGGATTCTTCAGTTCCCCAGAGAATCATGTATCCGTGTTTCGAGGTTTGAAGCCGGGATGTGTACCACCCGAAGACTCATCAATATTGATGCCTATTCAGGATGCCTGTTTTCATAAATGAATTCATGGCAAACGAGAAGGCATTCTACCCCACTGATTCGATGTCGAGGATGAACGGCTTAATGAATCAAGAAAACATGAGGTGGAGGACTTTGGTCCATTGGGCTCTGGAGAAGTTTGAGAGTGAGCTGAAGAAGATAAACCTTTATGACGCGATCGTCAATTCCTCCTATGGCTTCAGACCCAACCCTTTTCTGTTCCTGGCCTTGGTTGAGAGGTATAACCACAGGACATGGACATTTATGACTCCCAAAGGGGAGATGGGCTTTGCCCTTCATGAGATGGAATACATCTCGCATCTGCCTTCAGGCACACTGCCGTATGAAGAGTATGTGCCTACGACAGAAGAGCTGAACTTTCTGTCGAAGAAGAATCCGGAGATGGTGCACATGTTTGAAGAGATGATGTGCCATTTCGGCACATGTACTATGTATTACAAGAGTACTAAGGAAGAAACCGGCAACCACATCCAGAAGTGGATGTCTTATCTTTTCATGAACCGTGAAAAGGATAAGAAAAAGATAAACGAGAAGAGATGGTACCAAATTAACTCCTTCAAGCCTCTCTCTGAGAGTGAAATCATTTATCTACTAGAGAAGTATGACTGCAAGGATTTCACGATCAATGAAGACTGGTATGAGTTTAAAGCTGGAACCACCTTCAGCTCGTATGTGAGACAGAGTGGAAAGCCTCTGTCAAGGAACGGTCACTTAGCCGGATTCCTATCTCTTTGGCTAAGAAGATTCGTCGTTCATGGCTCCAGCTCTCTGGACAGAATACATAGAGGCGTTATTTTTGCAGCAGTGCGCCTTATGTATGGTTATAAGATAGACTTATTATCAGCGATGACCTGTAGGCTGAACGCAGGTCTTCGGAATTTTGTAACCAATATGCTATCTAATCAGAGGAGGATGACCGATAAATTCCAAGAATAGAGATGCCCTTCACATATCTATATGGTTGGCTTCTTCTCCATCACGACGGTCTGATACCTCCGGGAGCAGGAGGGAGTGGCAGTCTCTTTTTGGAGAAGTACTCCGGAGAAACTTTCTGGAAGGTTCACACTCTTCCAGAATGCAGAAATATTCTGAATCGAGCGTCACATTGGTCCATTCAATGTGTCCCTCCACCACTGGGTTATGAGAGCATGCCCTTGAATATGATAGACGGAGATAAAGGGCACAAGCTAGATGATGTAGCCTTTCAGTGGTTGCAGAGAATCCGGCCCTCTCATCTGGTATACCGTCATGAAGAAATGACGTATCTGGAGCCGTATCTACCGAGCCGATTTGCCAGGCAATTCGGATATGACCAACTTCATGTTGGGAATGCCACCACCTGCCTTTCTGCTCGTGGAGGGCTTATTGACGGAGCTCGGGCCTGGAGATACTTCGCGGCTAGAGATACAAAAGCTGTATTCTCTATGCCTAATCCTTTATCCAGTACGGGGACGAAGATGCTTTACACATATGCTCGCTTCTATGTTTCATCGAGCACCTTCATGCCGAATTTCCATCCGAAGACTTTTGTTGCGGAAGACGACCCAGCCCCATCAAAGAGGTCGAAGAAGAAGATTGTTATTCAACGATTTTCTCCGGAACCTGAAGATGAGACAACGGAGGTTGAGCCCCTATATGAATTATTTCAAGAGCGAATTCCTGATGAAGTTCTTCCTCCCATATTTGTATCCCTTTCTAAGAGGAAGCGAAGTGATGAATCTGAGACAGTCTCCAAAAAGAGTACTAAGTCTCAGACATCTAAGAAGAAGAAGAAAGGGGTCTCAGTAACTGCCACTTCATCTTTAGGTGGCATCTCAGTTGACGAAGATAACGCCGCTGATAAAGACGAAGATACAGATGAAGACGATGCTCCTTTGATAACAAGGAGGTCGAGAGACAGGTACGTCAAGAAGACCGTCGGCAAAATGAAGGGTAATGAACTCCTGGAAACGATTATGAGTGGAGGGGTCTTGCCAGAGATCAATGAAGCGGCTTCCACTGAGGAAACAGAATCTGATTATGTTCATCTTCCAGCAACTTCAGCTGAACGGACTGAGGTAGAGTCCACTCGAGCTCAGGAAACGACTGCTCCGACAACAAGTGAAGTAGCTACTGAACCCTCAGAGATGAGGATGATCCCTTTTGAGCATGGGACAGAGGGCGTCATCCAGGCATTGGATGACCAGATTGAATATTCTGAAGAAGAACCAGCCCCGGCAGAAGTTATAGAACAACCGGAAGTTTCAGAAACTCAGATTGAAGAAAATATTTCTTTGACCAGAAGCGATGAAGACGTGCCAACGTCCGAGCTATCAGCTGCTGATGACTTGTTGAAGAATGTTTGTAAAGACATCATTCTTCGAACTGATATTCCAGAAAAGACTGAACCGGCAGTCAATACCGAGCGTGCTATCATTACTATTCCTGAGATTCATCCATCTCAAGGAATAGATGAAGATGTGAACATCATGGACTCCGGATCAGAGACTCATCCTGAAGCTGGGGATGAAAAAGAGTCTAAAGAAGAAGAAGAAGCTGAAGAAGGAGAGGATTGGCATGCTGGCACTTCTACTCATTATGATGAAGATAAAGTCAGAGGGAACAGAATGGAACTCAGCTCCGAACCTGCTCAATCTCCGGACAACGCTCCAGCGCCCAGTAATTCTGGAGCTGGAAGCAGTCACATGAAGCAGGTGTCGGACACCATCATGGACCGGCTACGAGAAGACGCAAGACTCCCTCAATATATAGAATATGAACCTCAGCCTGGTAGAGTTTTATTTCAAATTCTGTTTCTACTGTTTCTTTTTCTTTATATGCTGATTATTTTTTCCTTTGACTAGTAGGAACTGCTGCAGCAATGAGCTCGACTCATGTTCCACTTATTCAGACTGAGGTTGATGAAGGGAGCTCGTATTTGCCAACTTCTCCAGCGGCGCATACTTCAATTCCCAGGATAGAAAACGTACAAGCTTCTTCTTCAATAATGACAGCAACCCCTGGGTTTGAGACGGGATTGGCAAGGACTCTGGGGATGTATTCAGATATCATCTATTCATATCTGGATACGTACTCCAAGTGTTTCTTGAAAGACGAAGCTATGCCCTTCTCTGAGTTCCGAACGGTGGTCAATTTCCCGCTCCTGGCATTGCGACATGCTGGCTGCGAATCTCAATATATCTTCTTCGAACATTTCCTGGATGAACTAGAGATAACCTTCCGAAAATACTGGAAAACTAAGAAGGAAGATATTCAATCTTTAACTGTGGCTGAGATCAATCAATTGGAGCATGAGGCCCAGGCCCAGCAAGCTGCATTAGAAGAATTTCTTGCTTCTTCATCTGAGAAGTTAGTAGAAAAGGGTGAAGAAATATTAGCTACTCGTCAGAGAGTAGAACTTCTGGAGAAGGATAAAATTTCAAAAGCTGAAGAGCTCAAGAAGTTGAAAGAGGAACTGACTCGTCTTCAGGAGCGAATTGCCCTCATAGAAAAGGAGCAGGCTGAGGTCGTCACTGCTCGTATATCTGAAGCTGAACGCTATCAAGCTCTTCAACAAGAGCGAGAGCAGATGCAGGCAGAGCAAATTGAAGAAGTTAACCATCGCCAATCTGCTATTATCACTTTTGATGAACAAAATGTCGCAGTCGAAGCAGCAGGAAGAGTTCGCAAAGCTCATGATAAAAAAATGAGTATTGTACTTGATCGTATTAAGGAGCTAATAACTCCTAATAAATAGATCTTTTACTTTGTTGTTTTGATAATGATATATTTATAGAAAATATGTTCAGAGGTAAATAATACATGACACATTTCAATAGAATAGAATATACAAATGAACTTTGTAATTCTATCAGATGATATTAAACCAGAGATGATCTTAGTTTAATACTGATTAGAAAAAATAGAATTCAGACATAAAAATATCTTTGAACTCAATTTTTCATGATCTTTAGACTCGAGAATCAAAAGACTAGATATCATTTTCATAAATATGATACTGAGATAGAAAATTCAGAGGTAATATGGACGTAATTTTCTAGATATCAAATTTGCTACGAAAATGATAAAAATAGAATATCTATTTCCACTGGGGATAAAAGATATCGAAACGATTCTTGTAAAGAACAATGACTTTAGTATTTTTACTAACTGAGAAATGATAGGAGAACAATCTTGACAAATGAAGATATTACACATAATATTTCTTCAAGAATTTGCCATTAATGGGCATCATAGTGACTTTACCATCCATAGTGGTAAGCTGATATGCCCCATTAGAAAAGACTTTATTCACAATGAATGGACCTTCTCATTTTGCATCGAACTTGCCTTTACTCATGTGTGTCATAGTCATCGGACGTCTGACTGCAAGAACAAGTTCCCCTTTTTGATATGCTCGAACTCTGACTTTCTTGTTAAAAGCTCTTGAGATTCTAGCTTGATAGAATTCGATATTCTGTTGAGCATATAACCGCTTTTCATCCAGAGCTTCTAATTCCTGAAGTCGAAGACGATCATTATTCTCGGTGGTAAGTTCATTAGTGATTGCTATCCTTAAAGAAGGAATTTGAATCTCTAATGGGAGAACAGCTTCGCATCCATACACCAGAGAGAAAGGTGTACATTTGGTGGTATTACGAACTGTAGTGCGATAGGCCCACAAACATTCACCGAGTTTCTCACTCCAATTACGTTTGTTGGCAGAAACAAACTTCTTTAAGAGTTTGATGATGGTCTTGTTGAAAGCTTCTGCTAATCCGTTAGCTGCCAGATTATATGCGGTAGAAGCCACATTGTTGATCCGATGATCATCACAGAATCGTGTAAATTTCTGGCTGACGAATTGTGGTCCATTATCATGAATAATGCATTGAGGAACACCAAATCTGTAGATGACATGATGCTTGATAAAGTTGATGACATTAGAAGTTTTGACTTCAGATAAAGGAATAGCTTCGGCCCATTTGGAGAAATAATCGGTTATTGCGAGAATAAACCGATGACCTTTTGATGACGGCGGATTGATCGGGCCAATAATGTTCATGCCCCAAGCTTCAAAGGGCCATGATGCTGCCGTAGGATGTAGAAATTCTGAGGGTTGATGAATAAAATCTGCATGGATTTGACAAGCTTTACACTTTCTTGCATATTCGATGGCATCTGATACCATAGTAGGCCAATAATAACCCATACGTCGAATACGGTCTTGAAGTTTTGGTCCAGGCTGATGTGCTCCACAAATTCCATCATATGCTTCGCGGATAATTTGTTGGGCTTCACTACCGGCAACACATCGAAGAAGTAAACCATCATAAGCTCGACGATATAAGGTTTTTGTAGTATGATTGTAATAAAATCTGAGTGATCGTCGTCTGATAGATGCTGCCTCACTCGGATTATCTGGAAGAATATCATACAATACGAAATCTAAGAAAGAAAGTCTCCAATCTTTATCCGTATTCTGAGTCTCAGCTGAATTACTGAAGATGAATTCCATACTAGAATCAGATGAAGATGATAATGATTTACGACTTAATCCAAATCCTCTTGTTGTATTGACATCATGAGATGTTGATTCTTCAGTGTCAACTGGAAGTCCTAGAGTTAGGTTGTTTTCAAGATGAAATAATTCTCGATTGTAAACAACAATCATCTGTTGCCGTCTAATCGGAATAGCCAATACTGCCGCAAGATTAGCAAGAGCATCAGCTTCTGTGTTACATGCTCGCCTAACATGCTCGATGAAGAATTCTTCAAATAAAGAAGCCATAGATATAGCCGATCTATGATAAGGAACCAGATCTTGGCGAACTTCATAAGTGCCCCTTATCTGATTGACAATAAGTTTAGAATCTCCATACGTTTCTAAATATTGAATATTCAGATGTTTAGCGAGTTGAAGACCAATAAGCAGTGCATTATACTCAGCTACGTTGTTTGAACATGGTTGATCGAGAGAATAAGCCCTTTGGATAGCAAGACCTTCTGGCGACACAAAATAATTCCAACCCCAGCGACAATGTCACCATTAGGACCTATTCTTGAAGCTCCGTCAAAGAATAGACGCCAAGTAGGATCTTCTTCAGCAATTTGATTTGAATCTAGGACTTCATCTTGGATTTCATCGTAGAGTTTTGAATTTTCTGGAATTGAATGAGCAGCCAGAAAATCAGCTAAAGCTTGTCCTTTGACCGATTTCTGAGGGATATAGTGCATATCATACTGAGCAAGTAAAATTCCCCAGTTAGCTAATCGAGAATTTAAAACACTTGGTTTCTTCATCATGACTCGTATAGGATTGATCCTGGAAATGACATGAATGGTCTGGCCAATGATATAATGTCGTGTCTTTTGGACAGCGAACATAAGGGCTAGACATTCTTTTTCGACTGATGAATATCGAGGTTCAGCTCCGGTCATAGTACGACTGAGATAGTAAATGGCTTGTTCATGACCATTTTTATTCTTTTGAGCGAGCAGTGCACCCAATGAATGACGTTGCTCTGGTATATAGGAGGAACGGTATTCCTGAAATAGGAGGTACCAATACTGGAGGGCTTATCAGATATTGTTTTATATCATCGAATGCTTTCTGACATTCATCATTCCAGACAAAAGAAACACCTTTTTTCATAAGTTTATTGAATGGTCTGCAGCGTCCTAAAAGATAAGAGATGAATCTCCTGATATAAGCGATCCTTTCTTGAAATCCTCGTAGCTCTTTTAAGGTGCGTGGAGGACGCATCTCTTGGATGGCTTTGATCTTCTCGGGAATCCACGTGTATACCTTTCGAGGTAATGACGAAGCCGAGAAATTTGCCACTAGAGACGCCTAAGAAGGACTTAGTAGGGTTCATCTTTAATTGATGCTTACGCATTAGATCAAAAATAGTTTTCAAATCTTGGATGTAATCCTCTTTTCGTCGACTTTTGACTGCGATGTCATCAACATAGCATTCGACTGTTTTCCGCAAATGTTCACGGAATATAGTGCACATGGCTCGTTGATAAGTTGCTCCTGCATTCTTGAGACCGAATGGCATAACTGTATAACAGTATGTACCGATCGGCGTTCTGAAGGAAGTGTGTTTCTCGTCATCTGGAAACATTTTAATCTGATTGTACCCAGAATACCCGTCCATGAACGACATCCGTTTAAAACCACAAGTATTATCGATCATAACATCAGTAATTGGTAGAGGGAACTCGTCTTTAGGACATGCCGTATTGAGATCACGATAGTCTATGCATACTCTGATCTTGCTAGTCTTTTTAAGGACATAAACTATATTAGCCACCCAATCAGGATGTTGCTCCTCTCTAATAAACCCAGAAGCCATGAGTTTATTAACTTCGGCTTCCATTGCATCCATGATGTCTGGACGAAATCGTCGCTGTTGTTGCTTGACTGGTTTAGCATTTGGCATGATATTGAGTTTATGAGTTGCGATCTGTGGATCAAGTCCTGGCATATCTTCATAACTCCAAGCGAAGACATCGATGTATTCATGAATAAGTTTAATCATGTCTTGCTTATCAGTTTCTGAAAGACTTTCACTAATGAATATTGGTTTGGGGGATCCCTCTTCACCAACATCTATTTGAACGAGTTTGTCTTCAGTCGGAGGTTCTTTTTGCTCGAATCGGAACTCCCATTGATTATCTAACCTTTGAGTCCATTGTTCTGATTCAGGTGAGATTTCAAACTCGTCTTCGTTTTCATCATTTTCTTCAGAACTGTCAATGGAGACCATGTTGGAAAACAGATTGTTGTAGTGGAAGTCACCGATACTTGTATCAGAATCCCAAGAGGTGGTACTAGAAGAATCAGATCTCTTATCTTCGTCAGATTCGGGATCTTCATGGATAGTATTGATAAAGGGAGTAGGAGCAATATAACCTAATCCGTATTTTGTCCTTCCATATTTCAGAGGAGGAATCCAGACAGGCATTCTTCTTCCTTTTCCATTATTGAGGCCAGTTCTGAAGTCATAGCCCATATTTTTGATAGTGTCTTTAGATTGCTGACTATAACGACATAGTTGTAACCTTCCGGTATTGTCGTCTTTGTTATCATCTTCTAAATCAGAAGGATTCTGGGGCCCTTTGTAGAAGAATATTAGAATGTCTCCTGGTTTTCTACTAGGAACTAGAAAGTATGAAGTTTGTACTGATTCAAGGGATACTTCTGTATGAAAAAGTCTGTACAACTCCTATGGTTATTGTTCTCAAGTCATCTAACAAATACAAATAACTATGAACATGATTACACACATCAATATACTGCAAAGATGGAGACTTTTCATTAAATTTAAAAGCAGTAGTATTTACATTGGGAGAAGGCTGAGCCTTAGAAATCTTAGCCAAATCAATGACTAAAGGGGGAGAAGAAGAACGAGAGGAAGTTTTGTTTCGATTAAGATCGATAACAAATGGCTCAGAAGAGGTGAGCTCCCTTGAAGCCTGAGATGGAAGAGTAGTCCGCCCACCAACAGGGATTACTAGAGTATCCTGTTTTATATGTGAAGATACATGAATTTTAGTACGTCCACTGACAGGAACGATCAGTGTATCTTGAGTAGGCGACTGAGGTAATGGATAGATCCGTCCGCTCACTGGAATAATGAAAGAACCTTCTCCAGAGGGTTTAGGAGATTGTTGCTGAGTAGTTCGACCTTTAATAGGAATTATCAAGGTCTCACTTTGCGGATCCTCTTTCTCCATAGCTTGTATCACCCTTGTATACTCTTCTTTGTACATCCGGGAATCATTGAAATAAGCTTCAACCCCATGGAAAGGATTTATATTAGCAACTTCCTTTTGTACTTTTCCATTGCTGTCAATGTATTTAAAACACTGATGAAGAGTAGAAGGCACCACATTATTTTCATGAAGAAAGGGTCTTCCCAGAAGAAGATTATAAGATCCCATGATCTCAATCACATAGAAAGTGACTTTGGATCTGAAATCGCCTATCTGAAGTTTCAGATGAATCTTTCCCAAAGGTTCGCTTCGGCTT
The DNA here is from genome assembly GCA_029216955.1 of Iris pallida. Lineage (NCBI taxonomy): Eukaryota > Viridiplantae > Streptophyta > Magnoliopsida > Asparagales > Iridaceae > Iris > Iris pallida. The sequence goes on along the minus strand of JANAVB010000151.1, from coordinate 8,652 downwards.
TGATTAAATCCCAAGATAGTAGTAACCGTCTTGGAAAGCTTGTGAAGAGGGATTTTTAGTTCATCCAACAGACTCTTTGGCATTATGCTTATAGCAGACCCTGGATCAATGAGGATACGATCTATCTTCATCGTATCGATATAACCGGTGTAGTAGAGAGGTCGATCATGTCGATTATCCTCCAGTAGCATGTCGTCTTGTGTAAAGGTGATATTCGGGATAATCTCCAATATACTGTTGTAATGTAAGCAAGTGGCAGGTTCTTCATCTGGCTTCTTTAATTGTGCAAGACAGGAGTCAGCCTGTAGAAGTGCCTCACTTAACGTCTCCCGAGTCTCTTTAGAAAGACGTAGAAGTTCAAAGAGGGACATTCTAGCTGGAGTATTAGCAAGTTGAGCTAAAATGTCGAAGTTATAAGGCTTCTGAAGCCCAAGATGAGGGGACTTCTTGATTGGTTTATCAAATCGAGCCTGTTGTTTGCCTTTCTCAAGAGCTGTGGGCTTAGAAGGAGTAGATACAACCGGTGCAGTTGAAGAACAGGTGCAGTAGATGATTCTTTCTCAAGAGGAACATCAGGAGTATCTTTGTCAGCAGGAGGGATATCAGGAGTATCCTCAGGACTCTTGGAATAATCCTTTAGATAAGGTTTCCCTGTTCTAGTAGCACCGGCAAGTGCTTCTTCTTTATCTTTTGGTTCTGTGTCGGAAGTAGATCCGAAAGAAGTCATATGACATGACTTAGTTTTTCCAACCTTTTAGACTTTCGGGAAGTAATCTTTTGGAGAGAAGGAGATTCAAAATCTGCCACTAGATCAGGATGAATCCATATTATTTCTCCTGTTTCCATAGTGATCGGTACTAAATCCTCAAACTGTGGAGGAGGAATATTCACTATTTCAAGAGTTGCCTTGGAAATAGGAACAATCCCGCTTTCAAGGAGTTGAGGAGGGAAATCTCCGAATTGCATAGAGACGACGTTGGAGGTGACGATCTTCTCTTTCGGAGTAAGAGTGATAGCTCCAGATTTAATCATTTTCTGGATCTTTCCTTTCAGTACATAACATGTACGAACTGTGTGACCCAACATTCTATGGTACGGACAGTATTTAGGATGATCTGTCTTACCAGCTTTATCGGGTTTCTTGATTTCAGGTAATTGTATTTTATTACCTTTCAGCAGACATTCAAAGATACCAAGGACATCATCGTCATCAAAAGAGTATTCTTCTTTGGGACGAGGTGCTCTTGGTTGTTGAGTCGTAGAGGCAGGAGGAGTTTAAACAGTTGATGCATCTTTACTCTGAAGATTAACTTCAAGGGTTTCTTTTCCCTTGCGAGTATTGGATTTAGCACTATTGTTGTTAGTACTTTGACCTATTTCTTTGAGATTCATCTGTACTCCTAAACCTTTGAAGGTTTCAGCACTAATTTCTGCGGTTTTGGCACTAACTATGAAGGAAGGCCAATCTTGAAATTGAGTAGATCCTGTCCACATACTGATGATTGGTAACAGATTTGATTTGCATGTGTCGATGGTAACAGCATTAGGAGTTCCAAGAGGCATCTTCAGAGCTTCTCTTCGAAATCGTTCAATGAAATCCTCAGTAGTCTTATTATTTTTCTGCTTGATTCTTATAAGAGCAGACATAGTCATGTCATTGAGCCCTTCATAGAACCGATCAAGAAACATTTGTTTGAAACCGACAAATGAGGTAATACACCCATCCGGGAGACTTCTATACCATTCATAAGCCGTTCCTTTGAGACATCCGACAAACACCCGAGTAAGGAGGGCATCACTTGGTTGTAGCTGGTCAGTCTTTACTTCAAAGTGATTAATAAATTGACTCGGAGAAGTGGTTCCATCATAGAATGAGATAGTAGGAGGCTTGTATTTAGGAGGATAAGATACTTGCTTCCATTCTATTGGATAAGGTTGCTTGATGCCTAACCTTTATAAACCATCGTTCTGTTTGAATGCCTCAAATTGAGTTCGGAGATTCCTCAATTCTTCAGTAACAACTCCGAAAGATTGTGGAGTTGTAGCTTGTAGAGAATAGTTGGGGGGAGGAACAGCATTATAAGCACTACCCCCAGCTCCCGAGTGACTAGGAACTCGTTGAGCTTGCCCAGGAGTAGTGGATTGTACTGCTGGAGGAACATGTACTGGGCTTACATCAGTGTTAATTGGTATGGCTTCTGGTACAGTCTGTCGATTTTGCAGCTGGGCTGCCATAAGTTCATACATCGACTTCATAGTATCACCCATAGACTTCATTTGCTGTTCCAAAGAAGCAATTCTTTGTTCTTGAGAAGTCATGGAAGAAGAAGGTTCATCAGTATTCCCATCGACCATATAAGTCGTGACTGTACGAGGGATTATTGATGAACTGGTGGATGTTGTTTGTTCTGAATCATTACTTTGTGTATCAAAGTCATTTGTAGGAGAATTACCCCCAGTAGGCAGAGGTGGGAAGTTAGATTCTCCAAGAAATTCAGAATCATCTTCAGAAATCAAAGTCCTTTGATTAGAAGCCATGACTCTTGATCTGGTGCCTCTATATACTCCATCTGGACTATCAGTTCTACCCCCAGTATCCCGAGAGGTCATGTTAACAGAAGCAAACAGAGGTTCATCTTCATCAGGCATAGGTTCACACTGAATCCGGTTGAAGACAGATTGTCGTTTAGTTTGACATCTGCATTGCATCATGACTCTTGGCTGGAAGTCACATTCATGATCAGCATGGTCATGATCCATTGATTGACATCTGCATTGAATTATGACTTTTTGCTGGAAGTCACATTCAGCATGGTCATGATCCATTGACACAGAATTATTCCTTCTCTTCTGTTGAAGATGTTTTCGTAAATCTGTCTGTGAATATTGAGGTACATCAGAAAACATTCTTTGTGTATTTTTAGGAATATATTTTCGGTTCTTGGGTCTTGATGGCTCTTGATTATATAGAGAGTGATTAATCTGAGCCACATAATTTCTAGCATACTCTGCATCTGGATCTCTTGCTTTTGTTCCCGTTTGGTATGGTTTTTTAACACCAGAAGTGCTTCCCAAACGGGTTTGATTAAGTTTTGTTCTTAGATCAGTTGGAGGTAAAATATTGGTTTTTGATACTTGGAGTTTTCCTTCTATTGATCTGGATATTTGCAGAGAAGGAAGAGTTGAACCACCCCCTTGTTTAGGAGTTGGTAACAGACATTCTTTTATAGACAAATTCTGTGCCCTATTCGAAGAAGTCGTAGAAGAAGACATTAAGAAATGTTTCTTCTTAGACTTATTCAAATTTTGAGACATAGAATGTCCAGAAGGAAGAGTAGTCAAATGACCATCTCCTTTTCTTTGACTAACAAAACTGTCAGTCAAAGCTGTTCCTGAAGTAAACACTACAGGAGCAGAAGAAACAACTAAAGAGTTGTTTCTTTTCGAAGGGACTTTGTGTGCCATTTGTGAAGGAGCTTTAGCAAGACCACCCCCAGTTCTAGTAGAAGTTGGCAAGGAAGAAGAGATAGCTAAAGAGCTATTCTTCTTAGATGATGTATACGGAATACACGCTAAAACAGGCTTGGTTAAAGAACTAGTGCTGTTAGCGTGACTTTTGAATTTAGAAATACACGCTGGAACAGATTTGGCTAAGGAGCCAGTGCTGTCAGCGTGACTTTTGAATTTGAGATTACACGCTGGAACAGGCTTGGCTAAGGAGCCAGTGCTGTCAGCGTGACTTTTGACTTTGAGATTGCACGCTGGAACAGGCTTGGCTAAGGAGCCAGTGCTGTCAGCGTGACTTTTGACTTTTGTCGTCTTTGAGCACACAAGAGCGTGTGTGCTTGCAGTAGAGTTCTTGCCAGTGTTAGGAGTAGACACTGTGGCAGAAACTTCACCATTGGTTGCCAACAGATTCTTAGGGACGTAGATAGATCGTCCTTTCGACTTGGGAGTGGTGATGGAGGCTGAAGTGTGCTTGCCATTCTTAGCCCGCTGCATTTCTTCGTAGGCGAGTTGATCGAATAGGATCGATATCACCTTCTTCGTCGAGCCGACTGACGAAGTGTCGCATTGAGTAGTTGCCATCTCAGAAGAGGAGATGGTTTTCCCCAGCAGAGTCGCCAATTTGTTTTCCATAAATAAATTCACTTTATTTATTGTGTATCTGGAAAAATACAACTTTAGTAATCCGATCTAGAAGACGATCGCTTTATCCCTTAGACGATGCAAAGAAGAAAAGCTCTCAAGAATTTGACAGCAATTTAGATAGCTATGTATCTGTACAATGAATGAGAAAAGAACTCTATTTATAGAGTCAAAAATAACTGAAAAGATAACTGTCTTCACAACCTGTGTATAGTTGAAAATCACGCAGGATTTAACATACGCAAGGTTATGAGCAGTTACTGGACGTGGCCTGTAACTGTTGGACACATGGCAATCGTGCATGAGTCGTGTGCAAATTACAGGACACGCATGTGAGAGATTGGTGGCATGGCTGCCACGTACTCCAATTTGATGAAATCCACGCAGGCTTGTTGAGGACGAAATCCACGCAGCCTTATTGAGGACGAAATCCACGCAGACTTTGGATAGAAGGCTTCAGAATACACGCTAACTGGAAGCAGAAAGCTCAGAATTCACGCAAGCTTGAGGAAGGAACATAGAAGTTCAAAATACACGCAGACTTGAGTCAGAACTGCCAGCTGTCTTGATTCGACGTGCCTCGATTAACACAAAATCTCTGACATTGATTGCCTTGTCAGTCGCATTAAATGACAATAAGCTCTTTTGGTACGCCAACTTGATGAAGACTGAGTCTTGTTGAAGAAGATTTCGAAAGTCATGCAATAGTCGGCTGTGATCTCTCGAGTTCCGTACATATGTGGCATACGACGAGACATTCTTTGACTATCGTGCTGTCAGTCATAATGACACTCTGACAAATGATGAGCTGTCTCTGCGTATATTTGAGAAAATAGTCTGGTAGAACCCAGCGTAACTTTTAAACATTGTTTTGATCAACTCAGCGTGACTTTTAGACTTTGTCCAGATCAACTCAGCGTGACTATCATTTTTGAGGCCTACAGCGACTGGGACGAAAAGATCGGCGAATGACTTTGGACCTACCGTACAACGGTACGGACCCCAACGGGCAACACACCATTCTCCTTAGTCTACGGGAGCGAAGCGGTACTGCCTCTCGAGATCCAGATACCCTCACTCCGTGTAGCGATCACAAATCAACTCACGAAGGAAGACAATCAAAGTCGCCGTCTGCGAGAACTGGAGGCACTTGACGAAAAACGTCTCCTAGCTCAACAGCACATCGAACTCTATCAAGCCCGTATATCACAGGCTTTCAACAAGAAGGTCAAGCAGAGGACTTTCCAAATAGGCGACCGGGTTCTGGCAGTCAGGAGGCCGATGGTGTTGACACACAAAATACCAGGAAAGTTCGAGCCCAAATGGGAGGGACCTTTCATCATAGAGACGGTATACTCAAATGGTGCTTACCGCCTCGCCCAATCAAACTGGGACCTGTTCATGATGCCCATCAACGGCAAGTTCCTAAAGAAGTACTACTCTTGACATCCTTCATACATGTACTTCTATATCCACCCAACAAGAGAGTCTGTGGACCCAATCATCAGGGCTCACGTCCACCTCCCTTCCACAAAATCTTACGCTTCCGAAACCCAGCTGTTCCATGGCATTCTATCCACCAGTAGAAGGACAACCACGTCCACGTTACCTCTGAGTTGCTCCTCTACGCCCTATAAAGTAAAATCCTACGCTCCGTAAGACTACGCTACCCATCATGTTTACCACGTTCATATTACCTCTGAGTAAACATCCCGTACAGACAACCCCTGTGTTGCCGTACATTGATCGCAGAACTTCCATGTCCACATCACCTCTGAGTAGTTCCGCGTACCCCCTAGAAGTCATTCCTACCACGTCCATAACACCTCTGAGTAGGAAGATTCCATCATTTGAATCCTATATTTGCCACGTCCACATTACCTCTGAACAAACATGTCGGTTCTCCCAAACTTATTATCTGTACCTAAAAACTAAGGTGCACAAAAGATAATAGGTCCACACAAATCATCCAGTTCATGACAGCAAGAATAAACACATCACAAAACTCTTCATTCTTTATTTAAAAGTAAAGAATTACATCCCCAGCAGGAGTTGTAAATTACACAAAATAACAAAAAAAGGAGAGACTACAATCCCTAAGCATCACCTGGATTGGCTGAAAGCTCTTCAATCTGACACTTCAAGGCTGCCGCCCGAGTCTCTACGGTCGCCATGACTCGATGTTCGGCTTCTTGACGCATCATTTCTATGGCCTCAGGAGAAGTGTCATCCTCATGCTTTTCGTCCAACTGTTGCTGCTGCTGGGCCAGGGAAAGAGCCTGGCGGGTGAAAGCTGCTTCCTCCTCCTTAGATGCTACATATTCAGCTTGGACTCGCTCAACATCTAACAAGAGTTGGGCCCGCTGGTCTTCAAGGAGGTGAATCTTGGCATTAACCTCCGCTATACTAGCGTCCAACGCAGCTCGCAACTCCACCTTCTCCTGCGTGGACTGAGATAGCCTCTCTACCGCAGCTTCAGTTTCGGCCACCTCGCGTTCTCAGACAGCCACGGTGGCCTGATAAGATGACTCAGTTTCAACGATCAACTTCTCCTTTTCTGCGCCTATCAGGGCGGAGAGATTATTTTGCTAGATACACTGAAACTCGAAAAGCAGCTGGTCGAGCTCGGCCACCAATGCCTCCAGAATCTTGACCATATGATCATGGCCCTGGTGGGAACGTATCAGACCCATGTGAGGGAGCGCCATAGTTTTTGCCATCGCGAAACTCCTATTGGCATTCATCACTGCCGATACGCCCCTTTGCAGTATCTTGTACATCGCCTCATTGATAAACTTCATGTACTCATCCGCATCTGCCAGCACTTGCGGTGTCATAGCAGGAGTTAGAGGAGCTGCTCTAGACGGTGGACCAGAAGAAGACTGTTTGCCATTAAAATCTTTTATTGTAAATTTTAATTACAAACAGAACAGTGTTACAATGTAGGACTTAGACGTAGTCCTAGAAGAAGTCTTTTGTTTATCTGGGTCCCTTGTGCCGATGGAGCGAGTGGTAATGCGTTGACTCCGTTGATAATCTGACGACGGTTATCGGTTCTCTGAAGGTCTAAGTTGCTCTGGGTGCTGGAGCTTACAGAAAAGAAGAAGACGTTGAGTGTCTGTATCTGCCTCTCTGTGTGTGTGTTCGTAGGTCTGTGGCTCTGTCAGAAAGAAATGATCCCTCTATTTATATTCTACAGGCTGGCTGCTCATGCGCGCATATGTAGGATGTACGGTTTGTGGGAATGCCACATGGTGATTGCTGATTGAGGCGCACGTGCGGTGCGCTCGGATTGAGGAGTTGAATTCTTCTCGTTGCATTTGTGGCTACGGCAGAGCTAACACGTAGCAGTAGAGAAGATCTTTCGGTTGCTGAGATCTTGGGTGATTAGCACCCCTTTATCGGCTGAACTGAGTCAAGAGACACGTGGCGCGTATCTGTTGCTCAAAGATCTCGGATTTGGTGGAGAGTAATCTGATATGATGCGCCAAGGATTGGACGCATGAGGAGACTTTAGCTTGTAATCTTTAGGAGTCACGAACCAGTCTGGGCGCATGGCTTTTGAGGTGCATGTGGGGCTTCAGTTGTGACTTGACCTCTGTCTTTAGGGATCAGAGGAAAGTCTGAGGCACATGGCTTTTGAGGCACATGTAGAGATTTGGGAAGCATGGCTGCGGGGGCACATGTGAAATGGTTGGGCGGCCACGTGGCTTGTAACCGCCGGAGGGAAGTAATGATGATGCCGACGTCAGTGACGCTTCGTCGTCTAAAAAAGCTGTCAACTGTTCAGTCCTCGGGGACTGGCCGCTGTCGTGTCAGACTTCAGCATTTAATATTCTTTGACGGATGATGGTCTGTTGAGTGGACGCATCGATCTGCATTTCACTAGGCACATGGGGACGTATGGGCGCATCCTTACAAGGAGTTTGGTGCAGGTGGGCGCGTCTGTAAGCCCCTGAATTTTGGGCTCATTTTTTATTTTATAAATCAATTATTTTGAACAGATATTAATTTGATTATTATTTGATTTAATGCTCTTTACCGTGACTTGGAATTCTAGAGCATCAGGGATGCCAGTCTCTGGAAACTTCCTTCTTGGAGTTTGTAGTAGGCGAGATTATCTTCATTTTGATATTTCTGTCCCACTCGAACTTGTTTCCGTGTACTCTTTTGCTTCGCGCAAGTTCGGGTCAATTTAGACCATTTTAATTATTAATTGAATTCCCACTCTTTTTCCTGGATCTTCATATATGCACGTTACCGTGACTTTTAATTTAGGAGCACCAGACTAGTCATTCTCTCGAAACCAACTTGTCATGCCTGATCTACTCGAGACGCTCTTCACCCATGACCTTCATGTCCCACTCAGACACACCCTCTTCTGCTCATTTCCTTCGTACAACTTTCGGTTCAATTTAGGCCAATTAAATATCTGCCGTAAAACTGATTTAATTTCCCATTTAATTTTCGGGCCCGACATCGACCCAACCTAGTCGACCCCAA
>JANAVB010000150.1:0-29135 GCA_029216955.1 Iris pallida | reverse complement strand
GCCTACTAAGCAATCTTAACTACCAACGGTCAAATCGACTAAGGGACTCTTAGTCCTAATCATTCTCCTAAGATTAACTCAACCCTAATTATAAATTAGCACTTCCAGTAGCATGATCATAATAGTATGACTAACTTAAGTACTATCATGAGTTCGCACAGTTTGTAAAAACTGACCTGCATGGGCCACCAAAAAACATTGCCACGACCTGTACCCGCTTTTTGGGATACAAGTGCGTGTCTAAGCCAGCCTACGTCGCAGTGTCAGCGGTAGAATGTTGTCAAGGCTAAAATAATAACTTTCTGCTCATTCACAATAAATAAATTAAGCTTACAATATTCACAAGTTTTATATTTGAAGAAAATATACTCTTACAAATATTGAAAATGCTAACACATCTAACTAGTCTTCTATGGTTGACCTCGGCATATACCCGTGTCTCCCCCAATGGTCCAAGCATAATGTAGCAGGCGATTATCTGAAAAAATATTTTCCAGTTAGGAATGGAATGAGTACAATTCATTGAGCAGTTCCAATATATGATAACGACTATAATACAGAGGTTAGCCATAAAATACATGATTTGAAATAATTAGGATAATGGTAAGAAGATACATGAGAAAAGGAGACATGAACTACATGACAACAGTAAATGAGTAATACCAAAGGAAATACTATCTATGTGTTTTGAAGTACCTTTCAGATATTGATCGGTCTAGGGACAGTTACACCATGATGTCTACGATGTCCAAATAAATAAAATAAAAAATGTCTACGATGTCTACTTTGCAAAAAATAAAAAATGTCTATGATGTCTACTTTGTAAAACACCCTAATTTTGTAATTAATGAAAATTTTAGCTAAAAACAATGTATATAATATTATAATATGATATTAAATAAATAGTAATAATAAAGAAATAATAAAAATAAGTAATAATAAAGATAGAAATGAATAAATAAAAATTGATTGAAAAGAAATTTAAATTAAAAAAGGAAAAGAAAAGAAAAGGAAAAGAAAAGGAGAAAGAAAAAAACCAAATGGGCGGCACTGTAGCTGCTGCGACAGTGCACATCACCACCTGAGCCAGGGGGGAATTTTTCCTACGACTGTGTATATAACCAAATCCTAGATTTGGGGGATTCAAATCCACACCAAATCTTGACAAAAAAATTTAAGAAAAACCTTATGTAATCACGTTATGATTCTCTACCACTTGAATCAAAAATCAAACTTAAATTCCTTTCCAAATCTACCAAAAATTAATACAAAGATAAATCGGATACATATAGAAACCGATATATACATATTTGAACGAGAAGTTTCTTCTAGAAAAACTCTTCGTTAAAACCACAAATATCTTCGACCCAGAGCATCCTCGAGGACCCCGACATCCCCTCGCCTATCTCGACAACCTGCCTATGGCGTATGACCGTCGGAGCGCCGCCACGATCGTGAAACCCGAGTAGAAACAGGGAATACTCTGTTTCGAGTACCTTCAGGTACCCATGTTCGTAAATACCTCTCTCTTTCTACGTTTGATCAATTTAGTTTTTGTGAACTTCTGTGCGAAGCCCACATGACCCTCTTCGAGATCCTTCAGGTGGATTTCAAAATGACCCATCGACTTGCTCAAAAAATCGAGACAAAGTTGAAGAAAAACCTGTTTTCTAAACTGTTAAAAACTGTTTTAAAACAACAACTTGGAAGCCAATTTGTGATCTGTACATTAGGGTTTTGTAGAAAATAATTGACAACAGTCAAACACAATATAACCGAGTTTGCAACGCACCTGTTAAATCAACTTTTCGATTATTATGCACAATTATTTTTAGCGTTGAAGTTGACAGAAAAAACTGCCTTAAAGTATAGGAATTTTATAAAAATTCCCGATACAGTGTGCGCCCCGACAAACCGGCGATGTGGTCGCGTACTATACGCATCGAAAGGCGCATATAGATGTTGTCGACGTGTGAGAAATGACAGAACCCAATTTTGTTGCGTGTGCGACGAAATCAGTGTGTATCCGTCGAGATACCCCCGTATCGACCTTTTGCAAACTTGGCCATAACTTCATGTATGTTCGTTGTATCGTGACGAAACATATGCTAGCAGTACCGAATCAAAATTCTAGTCCTGTATGCCAAGTTTGGTCCGATTATGAGAAGGTCGATTGGAACGCCTAATTGGCAGGCCCAAGATCCGATCCAACGGGCAAAATTGTACACGGTCCGTCGGAATCCAACTTTGGACATACGGTTAGGTTCATCTCCTCAAACGGATCTGTGGACATGTAGTTTGACGACTTTAAAGACCGTAGACATTGGCACGTGTTTAGTTGCAAAATGGGTCCAACGACGGACATTGTTTTGGCCCCAAATTAAGATTTTGCCCCTGTTCCAGTATTGAACTTTTTGACATGCATTTCCTATATATATCTTTTACATCGAGAATGTTTTGATGTTTGTTTCAGCATTCGGAGTCGTTCGTGGATTTTAACTTTATATTGCTGACGTGATTGACTGTTGGAGTTGCCATTCCCGTACTACCAGGCAAGATACCTTGCCACCTTACTCTATGATTTACTTATTCTTATTTTTTTATTTATATTCAACATTAATTATTTATTATTAGTATTATATCACTGTGTGTCTAAGTCACACTTGGGTGCAAGCGACTCCATCGGTCTTTATTACTGCTTTTGGTTTTATTTCTTATTGACTTAGCCTAGTGACCACCTAGTTATATGAGCTATTGGTATACCTCATAAGTCCTTGACACATGATCATTACGAGTTGTGAGTCACATGTAGGATACATATTCGCGTGGTCGGCTGGCCACTGATTCGTATGAGACGTGCGACGGTTAGGAGTAAATGCCAATAGGATTGTATGCTAGTGGATATGGCAGTTACTAGAGGTTACTATGGGACATAGATGTGACCCTACTAGGCATTGGGTGGGAAGGACAGTTCCTTAACGTATGGGCCACGTATGCAGTTTTCTATTCCTGATCTTGCTGGCCTCTGACATTCGATGAATGTTATGCTTTGAGGTTCCTGGTATCCTAGTGGCACCATCCCTGAGTTTCCTATGGCCAAAGTGCCCATGCGGTGAAGGTTTGTTCTTAACTATATTATCACTGTAGAACTGGTAGGCACCCAATTGCATACATTCCTTTCTTCTCTATTATATATTACAGTTTATATGGCATAGTGTTTTCTTGTCACTACAACAAAAAACCCTTTTAATGACGGCTAAAAAGCGTCATTAATGACGAACCATGATGCTTTTTTTTTCACAGCAACCGTCATGAAAACGGGTGTTATAAATGTTTTTAAAAGCGTCATAAAGAAACCGTCATGAATAGTTTCTATAAAAGCGTTATGAATAGTTAATATATAGTGCACAATTCAGAACAATTTTAAAACGTCATGAATAGATAACATGTATAGGCTCAATGCAGCACATTTATAACACTTTATACTATTCAAATTAGCATATCCAAATCAGTCCATATAATTGTCAGGCCTAAAAATCAAATTAACATTATATATCACCATCTTTATTACATTTTCAAAATAGTACATATCAACATCTTCATTACATTCTCAAAATAGAATATCCAAATACATATATACATTTACAAATACATATATACATTTACAACTACCAAAAAACCTGCACCCAGAGCTCTGTTGGACTACCAGGGACTAAAGGTCCTCCAACTGCTAAAATCTTTATGGAAAAAAGCAGTATCCTCGTTTGTTTGAATTTAATCTCTTGCAATTGATTGGTCCACATATGAAAGAAGGAAAGCTGAAAAAAAACAAAAAAAAAGATTACATTGGAAGCATGAATAAACTTGACAGTACATTCTCTTAAATCAACAGGACAATATACTACATAAGTACCCGACTCAACTACTTCACTTGGCCAGAGTAAAATTACCTTCAAACTTTACTTGGCCTTCCAAACAGATCAAGCAATCAAACTCTACAAGAGAAAGAAAGCTGAGCAGCCAGCATCAAATTTCTTAAGCAGCACCAACATGTAACTTATAGTTAGGGATAACAGTACCTAGGAAACTTCCCAACCAATGAGGAGGAATAGCAGAAGGCACACTTCCTCCAAGAATAAGTGTGTTTCACTGTAACTAACACGTAGAATAAATTCATTTAATGGTTCCATTGCCATAACCTGGGAAACAAAACTGTTTGTGAACATAAAAATCTCCCAGCAGCAAAAAATTCTACAAAAACCTTATTTGATAATAAAAAAATTAGAGGAGGACGTCTATACCTTGAAGTAGATGACATTATTGGAAAATCTTTTGTCAGCCTCCTGATTGCAGGAGGCACACATTTCTGATCTACAATTCCAGTTAACGTGAATAGAGAAGCTGTCCCCTCTTGCCAAGAACCTATCGACCTTAAAATAGTCATTTAGAGCCGAATCAATCATAAGTTGAAAATGACTTCAAAACTGTCCAACATAATAAAATATATTAAATACTTAATCCAAGGATCTACTATTTTGGTGATTAAAATGAGCAAAAATATTTAAAACGAGAAAACGTAAAATATGGGAACCAAATCAACAAAACACAAGAAGTTAAAGTTGACTATATTTATTGGCAAAGCACAATTCACATAGCTTCTTGGTGCATTTGACATTAGTTTTCTGAGTTGAAAAAAAGGTCCAGAGGATTGAGTTGTAACGATGCAATCTCATACAAGTTGGTCCTTACTCGACATTGAAACATTACCAGATCGAATCAGAAAGTTAATTTCAGGATTTGGCATAATTCTTATCTTTATGCAAACCTTATCCATACCAAAGAAGCAATTATCTCATTCTATACTAAATGTAAAGATTGCACTCTAAAGTATGGGAACAACACGGGAGTAAGTGAACTAGAGTTTCTAAGCTTCAAAATTGAGAAACGTATCAAAATACAAACAGAGAAGCAATAACTGCAATACCAACTAAAACATTGAACTGCTCAAGCTCAAATAACTCACTTCTAAAGTACAATTATAAGTGTTAAATTTTCTAGAGGATTATATTTCAATACAACAGCTAAAGCACCAATTACAGTAATTTCAAAGAAAAAGAAAAAATCATTAGTACTGTGTACTAAGCACCCCTATGAATCTTTGACATAGCCTGCTTATATTAGGGTTGGCACCCAAATGAAATACCAATCCGCATTCCACTGTAATCAAACACTTGGACTATGACAACAGGATCTCTTACAACTATTAATTGTTCAGATGATGTTTGGGCAACATAACTGCAGGTAATTCATCTTATTATATTGGAATGTCAAGAGAAAACAATGAGCTAATGGTTCATGGTTCAAGTCAGAAAATGTAGTAAATTGATTACTCATTATATACAAGACTAAGAGAGAACAAAACTTGATTACAACCTAGATGGACTCACTAGCGATGACTGAGCTGATGAAACCTATTAATACGATTGCATCAACACAGACTTCTTATACTTAAGATAGGTCGTTTCTCCTTGCTGAAGATGGGGTCAAGGGAACCAAGGGCATACGTTAAACTACTCTTGAAAATTGCAATTTCTAAAGCCTCGAAAAAATCATGTTTGAATCATGATATTAATCTCACATGCTATTTTTCATGTTCTGCATAAAGGAAAAAAAAAAGACATTAACCAAACCTATTGTGTATAGTAACTAATTAGTGACTAGAAATCAGGAGTTCTCCTACAAACACACAGAATTCTGACCATTAGCTAAGACCAATAAGATTGGCACTCAGTATTCTCTACAATCAAATGAAAACTGGAACTGGCTTTGGTTATAAATGGAAAGAACATTAAGGTCTATGTCACTAGCTCCAGAAAATTGTCACATTCAAATAATCCAACGAATATGGAATATGGAGATTATATCTTAATATTATAACTATCATATGTTCTCCACACAAGATGATTACTCACTTGCTGCACCAAAAAAATATTAGTAGTTGCTTAATTCTCTTTTCAAATATATCATACAAAATGGAATACTAGTAGAAATGTAGAAAATTAGTTAATAGTAGAAATGTAGAAAATTAGTTAATATTGCACAACTTAAAACTTCAGTTAAGCGAAATACCCCAATATACACACACAGATGACGTCAGTATATAGACATAGACATGATCAGGACTATACTAAAGGATTTCGACTGAACAGGACATTGTGAATAAATATAAATCAAAATTACCTTAAAAGGCAAGAGTTCCAGAGCTAAACTAATCTATAAATTAGAGGCTTTATGTGATTAAAGTTTACTGTGATAAGAAATTGCAATTTTCTTACCACCATAAGAAAATTGGGAGGATTATGTCAAAACATGATTTTTAAAGGCTGTGATAAAGCCTTCAACTCATGTAGTAGGATTATGCTCTGATAAGAAAGCAGTCACAAATAGAGTTTTACCACCATAACTGACTAGATGATTAAAGTTTTACCACAATAATTAAGTTGCAGTGAATTGATATGCTGCAGAAAGAGGGCTCAGAAGGTCGCTACTCTGCTCAAGGAAGGACTTTCAGTGAAGCCCTTCTCACACAAGAGGTGTCAGAAGAAGCATTTATCACAGCCATGCCAATCTGTGATACTGCATACTTTAACCAAAGTTAGCTAATCAACTGATGATGTCAAAAGGACCAAAGGAAATCAATGTTCAACTAGACAGGCATATGCTACATTGCTACCATCAATAAAACTTGCAAGAGCCATTATTCAAAAAATTTAATTAAGTTGTAGTGAGTTGGTAGATGTTGGAGAAGAGGGTTCAAACGGTCGCTACTCTGCTCATGGAAGGACTTCCAGTAAATTCCTTCTCATACAAGAGGTGTCAGAAGAAGCATTTCTCATCCTAACCACGTCAACCTATGATACTACATTTTAAACAAAAGCAATCAAGTTGTTGAACACAGAAAGCTAATCCAACATATGGTACCAACCCAAGCAAATCATATTCAAGTAAATAGAATATGATACCAACATGTTGTACCTAAAGTTTAATTAAATTGTCTCACACACAAAATAAGTAAATAGAAAAAGGTTCCATCCAGTAAACCTGGATCTAGAAAGTTCAACAGAAAATTCCCCAAGTATTTAGAAAAGCCAAAAAGGATAATATTGCTCAAAGTGACCGAAGTTGCAAACCAAGCCATAAAATGCAATCAGAACTTCCACCCATCCAAGAATAAGCTTTCATATCATATGGAAGTTACACTACAGAAGCAGAAAAATAATTCACATGCACTTCGTAGGCCACATCAAAAAGTGCCAAGGGAGCTACCATTTTCTACATAAATGCCTCAGCATTCATCAAACAATGATGTACCAACAAAATATGATCTCACTGAAAACACAAAGTAGGCAAGGCAATGACTCGACGGACCTACAACATTAGGACTAAGGGTCACCAAACACTATATCGTCACAAGCTTGAACTCTGATATAGGCAAAACAACATATTCAATTTTTCTGTGTCTGCATCTGAGAAATATTATAAGATAATGTAAGTCCTATGTTTTACTTGCTAAGTTTTATGAAAGAATACAAAGTTTCAGTGGTTGTGTGGTTAAACAATCTCCAAAAATTGAGATATTACTGATCAGACAGCAGACCCAAAAAAAATCTTTGGATGAAAGCTTCTTGTTGTTAGATGATACTAATCAACCTACACGAAGAAATAGCCAAACTTGAAAGAAAAAAATACAGTGAGACATACCTTAGCATTGACACCATCAGAGAGAATGCGGTTCTCACTTTTCCACCTCAGATAATCAGTACGGTTGTATTTTGTGAAGCCCCTGACAAAATATGGTACCAACATATGGTACCAACATATGGTACTCATGGATGGAACCTTTGTCACCTCTAACAGTGACATAGCAAGAATACAGTGAGACATACCTTAACATATGGTACCAACATATGGTACTCACATCTATAAGCTCTGTACGCAATAGAGCAACTTCCCAAATAGTTCAAAAAAATACTAATGATTACACCAGCAGAGTAATCGAATGATGCATCACAGAAAACATTCCGATTATATGTACAGTATGGTTGATAAACCCGACTGAATCTATTCAGAAAATTGTCGAAACTTCTACTGTAAACTTTCAATGCATCAGACTAGAAACTGTATCGATATCACTAGAATATATGATATGATATATACTGTAGCATATATACACTTTAACCTTTCCTTTGCTCTATTTTTATAATAGCACAAATTAATGCCTGTCAATATGGGTTCAAGGGAGGTTTAAATACCTTGATCATCAGGGAACCCAATTTCATTGGCGAGCCTGATAGCCTCATCTGTGTTATGCAATTTCCAACCAAAAAACACACACTATTATTTGGTGAGTAAAGATGACACCGAAGATAAAATTAAAAAATCAAAAGAAATGGTAAGCAAATTCCCATTATCATTTGATGGCCAGCATAGGTTTCTTGTAGTTAACTCGTCTCCGCCGGAGCTCGGCTTCTGCAAGGGGGCGCCCGACAATGGTCCCGGCGACAAGTGGAGGCGGCAGCGAGTTATGGACCATTGTTATCGTGTCAGAAATCATACCTGTGTAATCATTTTATAAAAAAAACTTATATAAGAAATAATGCCGCGATCCAATAAGTACAGCTCAGGCAAATATATATCTTATTGTTGAGAATCCATGCGCCTAAAAGATTGTCAATTTTTTTGCTGGAATAACAAAGACTCCTTGCCATTTTTTTCCAGCGCTAATTAGGCGCCAGAAGTGAAATTTCCAGACAATTTAAACGAAGTGTAGATCACACCGAACAGTGTGACGATCATAGCAGCAATCAAAGCTGCGACTACTGGCAAGGATTGTGACTTGAGCAAAGAGAACTAAAGCTACAATTCTAGCAAACAAATGACAAAATTACAACTTCTATGATGAATTCTCGTCATAAATCCACACAAAAAAATGATTTTGATTGCATGAACAACCATCATAAGAAGAAGAAAATAGAATCACCTCTGAAATGAAACGAGCGGATGCGAAGGGGTCGAATCAACCAGAATAATTGGGATTAGGGTTAGGGCGAATTCGCCAACGCCTGAAAATTCGCCAACGCCCGATCGAAAAGAGGAAGAAGAGCGGAGAGACCACAATCGACTGTCCCGCTCTCTTTTTCACCTAACGCGGCGTCGGCGTCAGAGAGGCCGTGCCAGAGCCGTCGGCCCGCCCGCGCCACCAGCTCCCTCCCATCTCCTCCTCCCTTTCTAACTAGGTTTTGGGTTTTGTATCTAGGGTTAGGGTTTTGGAGTTGGGGGAAAGGAAATAGAAGAAGAGGAGAAGAGGAGGGTGTTGCTAAACTAGAGTTAGAGTTTTGGATCTATGGGATTTTGGAGTTGGGGGAGAGGAGGGAGAAGAAAGGATCGGAGAAGGAGAAGACTAGAACCAGAGGAAGAGAAAAAATTATGTTGAAGCGCGGGATTTTGTCAAAAAATGAACTTAACAAATATTACAAGTTTGCCACCGCTCTAAAATATTAATAACGCTTTATTTTATAAATGTTATAAAAAGCCCAGAATTAGCCCAAACCGTCATAGAAAAAGGTATTTTTCAACTTAATAACGCTTATGTATCAGCCGTCATTAAAACTCCTTATCGAGCGTCATTAAAAGGGTTTTTTGTTGTAGTGTGTATCTTTTTACGTCCCTCTGAGGACCTGGTTATCTGTCCAAGATTAGACGACTTCCCGCGGGAGTACGGTGCGGCACTTGATCCATCCTATATCGATGACGAGGCATCTCCTGCTGATTTCTAGATTATTCATTTACTGAGACATTAGTGGATATTTTTACATCTCTTTTCTTTTTATTTTGCGGAGGTTGGACTCCGATCTTGTGAGACTATTTTCATAGATGTTTGGAGTGAGTATGTTCACCCGGCTATCTTTGGATACATTATTCTGACCTGTGATTATTTTTACAGCTTATGTGTATACGAGGATTCCACATATTAGAGTATTCCTCGTATATGTGCAGCTGCCATGTTCACGTACTCGGTCTTATGTATTTTGGGACTAGGATGTTACATGTTTTTATGGTGGCCCATGCTGGTCAGAAAATATTGTTGGGTTACATGACTGTGCCCAAAAAGCCTGCATATAGGAATAGGAATGGTATCTCATACAGAACTACTATCTCCTTTGACTTCCAACCTTTTCGAATTTTCTTTGATTATTTGATTTACCTCATATCTAACCTTTCCTAATATCATCAAATTCTTCTTCGTGCCTACAGTATGCATTTGAGAAGCGGACGTAATGCTTTGGTCCTCACATCTGGTGAAGCGGCTACCACGGAGGGACAGAATCCTTCGATGACTCCGGTGACACCATATCGGCCAGGTCAGTCACAGCCTACCTCGACTCCATCAACGGTGCATTAGGAGACACAAGAACCCTCAGTCAGCCAGTCTAGGCAGACCACGACTGTGCCATTAGGAAGGAATGTACCCCCATTCCCTCAGCAGTTTTTACCACCGTCGGGACCTCAAATGCCTCCACCACAGACTGATGGGAGCCCTACTTCCCAGTTTATGTAGGCCATGATGCCGGCTCAGTGGCAGCAGACTGAGCTGATGAGACATACTATGATGGCAGAATTGGCTAGACCTCCACCTCCGTCTCCGGCACGGTATCGGAACCAGCACCGGCTCTGCATCCTTATGAAGGCTCTATCAAGAACTTTACAGACATGAACCCCAAGCCCTTCAGAGGTAGAGATAAGCCGCTAGAGGTGTCAAAATGGCTTATTAGTACATATAAGCTACTGAAGGCATCCTAGTTGCCAGCTCGAGATTGGATGACAGCTGTAAACCTACTATTAGAAGATAATACTCACCACTGGTGGAAGGAAGAAGAGAGACGATTAGGTGCTGGGATCACCTGGAAGAAGTTCTATGATCTATTCTATGCGAGATTTTTCCCCATCCATGTTCGAGACGGTCTATACGACCATTTCTTTCATATGAAGCAAGAAAATATGACAGTTGATGAGTATGACTCAGAGTTCAATCGCCTGAGTAGATTTGGTGTGGGATTGATCCCGATAGTGTTAGAAAAGACAAGAAGATTCTATCAGGGGCTTACACCAGAGCTCAAGTCTTATATGACTACACAGTCTCGTGTCTCCCATTCAGTTGTCATGGAAGAAGCTCGTGCTCAGAAGATTCTTCGCAAGGAGCAGCAACAGACATTGAGACACCATACACTAGCAGTTATACCGGCTAGAGCTACTCAGGGTGGACCTATCAGGAGGCCCACAGGACAGTTCCAGCAGAGGCCCACACCTTATCAGAAGCCTACCTGCAACTATTACGAGAAGCAGGGACACCTCAAGAAGGACTGTCGAACTCAACTTGGAGTGTGCTTGTGATACAGGTCAAGCAATACAAACTGAAGGATTGTCCGGAGCAGAAGTCATTAGTTTATGCCCAACAGAACCTAAGACCGACAGCCCGAGCACTTCCAGCACCTCGGCTAGCAGCAGGAGCACCTCGCCCACCATTACCACCCCAGTCATCACAGTTCGAGAGGGCCAGAGCCTGGGGCCCTGGACAGAATTATAGATAGGTATTCTTTCTAGCTGTTGAGGATACAGAAATAGAGACAGAGGCAGAGGTCATAGCAGGTATGGTTTTAGTTGCTTCATTTCCTGCCATTACATTATTTGACATTGGAGCCACTTATTCTTTCATGGCCACTAGTTTTGCTACTAGACACTGTATTCCTATCATACCCTTATCTAAGAGCATTAGAATCCTCACTAGAGGAGGAGCTGTACCTGTTAGTGGTGTTTGTAGACTTTGTTCTGTAGCGATATGCGATAGAAAGATGAGGGTACGACTTCTTGTATTCACTACGCCTACATTCGATGTGGTTCTCAGAATGGACTGGCTGAGCCAGCATTTTTCTTTTATAGATTGCCATAGGGGCAGTATCGTCTTTAGACCATTAAATGCGATGGAATTCGAGTTCACCAAGGAAGAAGGAGAGAGTATTGATACACCCACATTAGGGACTCACATGATTATGCAGGATATCCCCTAGCACCCTGTCATCATTGAGTTCGAAGATGTATTCTCCAAGGATTTATCGGGACTGCCGCCTGACCGAGACATCGAGTTTCCTATTGAGCTTATTCCAGGAGTCGAACCTATTTCATCTCGAGTATATCGACTAGCACCGAATGAGTTGGTAGAGATGAAGACAAAGATTGACGACTTATTGGAGAAAGGCTTTATTCGTACCAGTGCGTCACCATGGGGAGCACCGGTTCTTTTTGTGCCAAAGAAAGATGGGACAGTGTGCTTGTTTATTCACTACAGAGCTTTGAATGTAGTGACGGTGAAGAACAAGTTTCTCTTGCCACGTATAGATGATCTATTCCTCCAACTGAGTGGAGCAAAAGTATTCTCCAAGATTGATTTACGATCGGGCTATCACCAGCTGAAGGTTCGAAAAGAAGACATTCCAAAGATGGCATTTCGATCGAGGTATGGACACTACGAGTTCTTGGTCATGCCTTTCGGTTTGACCAGACCTCCTGCAGTCTTCATGAATTTAATGAATAAGATCTTTCACCAATACTTGGACAAATTTGTAGTCGTCTTTATAGATGATATCTTGATTTACTCCAAGAGTCAAGAGGAGCATGAGCATCATCTGCGGATTGTCTTGGAAATATTAAAGAATGAGTGGCTTTTCGTGAAGCATAGCAAGTGTGAATTCTTTCTCAAGGAGGTATCATTTCTTAGACACATTGTTACTGAAGACGGCATATTAGTGGATCCGGAGAAGATCAAAGCAGTCAAGGCATGGCCCGCTCCCACATCCGCTTCCGAGGTGAGAAGTTTTCTTGGACTTGCGGGTTATTACCGAAGGTTCGTAGAAGATTTCTCTCGAATAGCAGGGCCTATGACTCGACTTACTTGTAAGGATCAGGAGTTTGTATGGACAGACGAGTGTCAAGCCACTTTCGACGAGTTGAAGAAGCGCTTGACCACGACACCTATCTTGACACTACCATCGGGCCCGGGAGGATTTGTGATGTACAGTGCTGCATCCGGGAAGGGATTATGATGCGTATTGATGCAACATGGTCATGTAGTAGCATATGCATCGAGACAGTTGAGAGTGCACGAGAAGAATTATCCAACCCACGATCTAGAGCTCGCAGTGATTATGTTTTCTTTGAAGCTATGGAGACACTACTTGTACGGCGAGAAGGTAGATATCTACACTGATCATAAGAGCCTCAAGTACGTGTTAACACAGAAAGAGTTGAATATACGACAATAACGTTGGTCGGAGTTGATGAAAGATTACGAGATCGAGCAACATTATCATTCGGGCATGGCTAATGTCGTGGCAGATGCATTAAGCCGTAAGCCCATGGCTTACTTCTTGACTACACAAAAGGAATTGATACAAGACTTGCAGAAGCTTGGTATTGAGGTAGTATTTCCTGGAGCAGATGGCATGTTAGCGAATCTCCAAGTGTAATCATCATTAGTAGAGAGGATCAAGGTGGCATTGCCCACGGATGCTAGATTTCGACGGCTTAGAGAGAGGACTGAAGCAAGAGAGCAGACGAGATTCAGGATTCATCCTGATAGGACATTGCGATGTGGTGATCGTATTTATGTTTCTAATGGAGAGGTACGACAGGAGTTGATGATGGAAGTGTTAGGGTTATATAATTAAAGCATCACTTTTGTAGTAACCTTATTTCCTTAAATTTTGAATGAGAATCATATGGGCAAATGTTTGCATATTATATATGTTGCAAGTGTTAATGCAAATGTCTGATATTCTATCTTGTAGATAATATGGTGTGTGGTGCCACACAGAAGTTCATATTATCAGTTTCCTATGGAATATATAAATAGTTCACAACCTAGATGGACTTGGACAATCTATTGGAAATATTATAGTATAATATGGTATTTGTCTACCTTGACTATACGTTTACACTAGTATACTTTGTGTGTATTGAACAAGACCACTTAAGGTTGTTCTCTTTGTACTGACTACATAAGAGAACAAACACCTCTGCTATTATGGATGCTTGTGCTCTTAATTCGGATATAATAACAGACATGTATATGCAGTGTGCATTACTTTGACTCATGAAAGAGTGCGATTCATTATAGGTCAACAACCTCTATGAATTGGGTAATAACATTGTATGTATGATGGGCTGTTGATTATAAATGGAATCCATGTCCTAATACATCGAGTTGATGATGTCCCCTTTAGGAGCGCATAAAGATTGTCATATAAATCCTGCAGGTGGATTATATCCGACATGACAAATAAAGTTGAGCGATACTACTTAAGGATAAAAGATGTCAAATCAATATAGTTGTCAGTAACTTAATTTGATCGACTGACATTCGATATCTTAACATGGGGGCAAACGAGCATATAATAAAAGGAGCCCACAAACATAATTTCGGATTAGGGAGGTAGTGCAACAATAGCTCATTAGTGGACCGAGCTATTGTTAATGGACCTGGATTGTGTGTTCGGGCTGAAAATGTGATATCCAGATCCGTTAGGAGGCCTAACCCTAATTTTTTCTCATGGTCCCTGCCGTAGCCTATATATATCCTCTATTCTCTGGCCGCCAAATTACTGAACAAAAATTTGAAGCTTTCTCTAAATTTGTGATTCACGTAAGGAGAGAAAGATAGGGCTGCCAAGGAGAATAAAAGGTTGGGAGATCGTCGCACACACGACGTCCAACTCGAGGAAGGAATACGTGCAGAAGATCTTGGGGTCGTCCGCTCGAGATTGCCAGGAACTACTTGTCTTCTTCCCGCCGCAGGTATAATTCGTGAAACCTAGTTTTCGCCTATGAAGGATTAGAACACGTATTAAATCTGTTTAACTTTCTATCAATCAATACGTACACCAAAGTAAGGGTCCTGGGAATCCCTAGTTCCATCAGGCAGCACACAGTTCAACTTACTCTATTCATCCCGGAGGAACTAAGATGTACCGGGACTTACGATAGTATTATTGGTGGCACAGAATAAAGCGGGAGATAACTCGTTTCATAGACAAGTGTTTGGTATGCCAATAAGTGAAGGTCGAGCACCAGAGGTCGGCTGGATTATTGCAACCGCTACCCATCCCCGAGTGGAAGTGGGAGCACATTAATATAGACTTTATCACAAGATTTCCTTGGAGTCCTAGTGAACGTAATGCGGTATGGGTGATTGTTGATAAACGTACCAAATCGGCCCATTTCTTACCTTTTAGAGCGGGGCAGTCCATAGAAGTTTTGGTGGATATGTATATGAAGCAAATAGTGAAGCTACATGGTGTACCAGTTAGCATCGTGTCGGATCGTGACTCAAGGTTCACCTTGCACTTTTGGAGGAATATGCAGGACAGTTTGGGTACGCGTTTGATGTTTAGTACGGCGTATCATCCACAGACAGACGGCCAGTTAGAGCGTACTATTCAGACGCTAGAGGATATGTTGAGAGCGTGTATGCTTGACTTTGGCGGATCAAGGGAAGACCACCTTCATCTTGTAGAGTTTTTGTCACGCCCCAGAACCAGAATACTGGAGAGCGGGGGCAGACATAGCCAGCTACGTATATGAAATGGAATCCATCTCGCTATACGATCACGGCTGTCTAGATACATGAGGGTTTAACTACAAGCCAACAGTCTCTTCAGGTCATGAACAAGCCTAGTATCTCAATCACAAGTAAGTAAGTAAAAGTTACAAGATGTATGATCATTAAATATATAATAGTAAGGCGTCCCAAATATTACATATTCAGCTGATCATGAAGCTAGTCGTTACAAAAATGTTAGGACTAGCAAGAGTTTAGTCATACATGATCAACCCTAGGATCTGTTAATCATGTTACAGCCCGTAGGCAGACAGTAAGTAAAGTGCAATCGAGCTAAACAGGTGCTCGTCGGCTAAACGCCTCAAAAGAATATTTTTACAATAAGTGGGAGATCAAAAATAAACCCACTCGTTGCCAGGGTTCCGTCTAGTGGCCACCATCTGGCTGGAAGGTCGGTAGATCCTCTGGAGCTGTTCCGAAATCTGGCCACACAAAACCAGCTGGGTCAGACCCCAGAAAGAGCAAGTGCCATAAAGGAAGCTTCACTTAGGAACTAAAACCAGCAATCAGCACAAGAGTATAAATAAAACTAAGAACTGGAAATAAGAAAAATACATCAGGATGATATACGACGAGATGACCATGGAACTATTCAGATAACCAGGTTACAACTCGTAAACCAAACAAGGACCGGGGTTGTAACCTTTCGTCTGAACAGAACTTGGAATTCTCACCATTTATCAGTAAAATAAATACCAGCATTCTAGTCATGCAGTAATCTGGAACAGAATCAGGACAAGACTAGACTGGTTAGACTCCATCCAATCATTTCACGGCCAAGCAAGAACAACGGCTTGATACTTTAACTAACTAGGGTTGTCACAAGCCTAATTACTAACAAGATGCAGTAAGAATCTTCCATAGCCACAAGCCCTGCAGTCCATCCAGGTTACCCGGGTTAAAAGATTAGGGTTGAATTCAGGTGGGTATATCGTCCGGGAAACGCATGTACCCTTAGGTATCTTGAAGGGTGCAACACATGACAGTGTGCTGGAAATGTGCCCTACTCGACGGCAGGCTACAGATCCCAAGGCGTGCCCAGGTAACGGGATTGCCTGTAGCTGGGAGATGTCTTTATGACTAGTGTATTAATTTAGTTATTAGCCTTAGTCCATTTCAATGGGTACTCCTGACCGTGGTACTCAGGAGTCCCCTCCTAGACATGATGCAAGACAGGACTGGATTATTTGTACAAGCACAATCGCCTACGGTATCCAAGATTAATTATACGGGTCATGTCATGTCAGGTAGCCGCCGCAACAGCTGTTCAAGATAATCATGTCAGGTGTACTTGTCATTAGTGTGCCACGACGGGCCCCTATCAGGTCATGTCAGGTTTACTTGTCAAGAGTGTACCACTACGGCTCACTATCGTATCATGCTCAGGTATCATTAAATATATTAAATAAATCCATGATTTTCAAGTTCATGACAAAAGGCGTAAGGATACAAAATGGGCATAAAATATATATATAATAATAATAATAAGATAACAAGACCGGGCACAAAAGTCCACGCGGCTCAAGGGGAGTGAGTCCATGCGGCTGGGTCAATACAGGTTCATGCGGCTCAAGGGGAGTGATGCTTATGCGGCTATGATCAGACAAAGTCCTATGCGGCTGAGCATTGGCGATACATATACGGCTGGATGATGGATGGGCCTTATGCGGCCCAAAACAGTAGCGCATATGTGGCTGGGTGCGAAAGAACTCATGCGACTGAAAGCTAGCCGCATGAAGTCCATGCGACTCAAGATAACAGGGGACTCATGCGGCTAAGTCTGAACAAGGCTATGCAGCTCATTTACTTGCCGCATGAAGATTCATGCGGTCAAGTACTCAAGCAAGTCTTATGCGGCTAGGATGGACTTTCCATGCGGCTGAGCTCGAACGAGTCTCATGCGGCTGGAAAGGCCATACGGCCAGAGACTTGCCGCATGAGAATTCATGCGGCCAAGTACTGCTCTTCTTCTCCACTTGTCCGTGAAGAGGAGCCAAGCAACCATGGCTTCCAAACTACACAAAACCTTCATCCGGAGCCCAAATCGGAACTTCCTTAGGTCAAAATGGGGTAGAACGAGCTACTCTACAGCATGGAACCATCAAAACACAGAAATAACAAGATTAAGTAGATCAAAACCTAAGAAATCTAAAAATAAAGTAATATAGATCTAGAAGAATCTAGCCATGGAAAGTGAAAATGCCAAGTTCTAAAGTTAGTCCAAATACTGTAAGAAAGAGAATGAAGCAATAAAATTGGAGTTCCTCCATGAAGCAAGTTGCACTTGCCTAGACCTCCCTCTCCTCTCTCTGGTAGGTAAGGAAGTAATGGGGAAGAAGAAGATGATTAATGAAGAGAGAGAATAGAGAGAATGGATTAATAAAGGGGTTGGTGGTGGTAGGTAGGGGGTTCACCATATAAAACCAATCCCAAACCAAACCCACATAAACCGAACCGAACCAAGCCAATGAAATGCGAATGCAAAAATAAACCAAGCTAGGAATAAGATAAATACGTACACGTATTCCAAAATACGTAATACGAACAACAGGCATTACAACTCTACCCTCCTTATAAGAATTCCGTCCTCAGAATTTAATCAAGAGGCTAGAGGAGCAATGACAAGCTACATTAATCACATGCAAGCTATAACTAGGCAGACAATCACTCCTTCAAGCAAGGAATCGAAGGCATGAGGCATAAGAAAGATATTATACCTCACGAGTCAAATAAGTCGGGATATCGCGATCGAATATCATCCTCACGCTCCCACGTTGACTCCCCCAAAGAGTGATGACCCCAAGCAACTCAGACTAACTTGATAGTCTTGTTCTTGAGGATCTTCTCTCTCCGGTCCAATATAGACACGGGCCTCTCCTCATACGAAAGGTTGGTACCAACAACCAATTCCGAATGATCCAGGATGTGGCTCGGGTCCGGGATATACCGTCGTAATTGGGATACATGGAACACGTCATGCACCTCGCTTAGCGACGGCGGAAGAGCGAGACGATAGGATACATCTCCTACTCGCTCCAGGATATCGAACGGTCCTATATACCTAGGACTAAGCTTTCCCCGTACGTCGAAACGAATGACGCCACGGTTAGGCAAAATCCTCAGAAATACATGATCGCCGACCGAAAACTCGAGAGGACGCCGATGAGAATCGGCCCAATGGCGCTGGCGATCTTGGGCAACTCGAAGGTGATCTCTGACCCTCCTGACCACTTCAACTGTCTGGGCAATCATTTATGGACCGAGCATCTGTCTCTCTCCAATATCATCCCAGGCTAGCGGGGATCTGTACTTCCTACCATATAGTGCCTCGAACGGTGCCATCTGGATACTGGCCTGGAAACTGTTGTTGTACGAGAATTCTACCAGGTGCAAGTGATCTTCCTATGAACCATCGAAGTCAAGTGTACAGGACCGCAATATGTCTTCAAGAGTCTGGATCGTGCGTTCCGACTGGCCATCTGTCTGCGGGTGATATGCGGAACTGAACTGGAGACGAGTCCCCAAACTCTCTTGCAAGCTATGCCAAAAGTGCGACATGAATCTTGAATCTCGGTCCGAGGTGATACTGACTGGCACACGGTGCAACCTGACAATCTGCCTGAGGTACATCTACGCTAGCTGAGCCGTCGACTGACCAACTCTGAATGGAAGAAAGTGAGCCACCTTCGTGAGTCTGTCAACTATAACCCAAATAGCATCTCGACCAGCTGGGGACCTAGGCAATCCGGTCATAAAATCCATGGTCACATGCTCCCACTTCCATTCTGGAATCGGCAAGGGCTGAAGAAGTCCGGCCGGTCTTTGATGTTCAGCCTTGACTTGTTGGCAAACCAAACACCGAGAGAAGAACCGAGCTATCTCCCGCTTCATGCTATTCCACCAAAAGTGTTGACGGATATCACGGTACATCTTCGTACTGCCAGGATGGATGGAATACTGAGAACTGTGTGCCTCTGACATGATCTCCTGCCTGATATCTCCACTGGGTACACAAAGACGCTTCCCATGTCGAAGTGTACCGTCCTCATGAATGCATAACTCTGGTCTTCGTCCTGCCTCACACTCTGCTCTGAGTCGCTGAAGCTTAGAATCTGCCGACTGCGCCATCCGAATCCTCTCGACTATAGTGGACTGAACTTGCATACTGGCCATCAATGCCACACTGGAAGGGAGAACAATTTCTATACCCATCTTCAGAAGAACTGTTAACAGTTCTGGCTGCGCTGTTAGGAAATAAACTCCAGCTCTCCTGCTCAAAGCATCTGCAACAACGTTGGCCTTCCCGGGATGATACTACAAGTTGACATCATAATCCACAAGTAGTTCTAGCCATCTCCTCTGACGCATGTTAAGATCTTTCTGGGTGAAAACATACTTCAGGCTCTTGTGATCGGTGAAAATCTCTACCCTATCTCCATACAAATAGTGCCTCCATAACTTAAGTGCAAACGCTACTGCTGCCAGCTCCAAGTTATGGGTTGGGTAATTCCTCTCATGATCACGAAGTTGTCGTGATGCATAAGCTATCACCTTCCCATGTTGCATCAGAACACATCCTAGGCCTCTGCCTGAAGCATCACAATACACTGAAAATCCTCCGGTTCCATCTGGAAGCGTGAGAATAGGAGCTGTTATCAGGCCTCGCTTCAACTGCTTAAAAGAACTCTGACACTCTACCGTCCAAGCAAACTGCGCATCCTTACGGGTCAACTGCGTCAATGGTGCTGAAATTCAAGCAAAATCCGAAACAAACCGCCGGTAGTATCCGGCCAATCCAAAAAAAACTACGAACCTCTGCAACTGTGCTGGACACTGGCCATGACTCAATAGCCACAATCTTCTGGGGATCTACTTCTACTCCTTCTCGGGTGATGATATGACCCAAGTACGAAATACGATCGAGCCAGAACTCGCATTTACTGAACTTGACATATAACTGGTGCTCTCTGAAGATCTGAAGAACTATACGGAGATGCTGCTCATGCTCCGCCTCATTCTTACTGTAGACCAGGATGTCATCCAAGAACACGATCACAAACTGATCTAAGTAAGGCATGAAGATGCGATTCATGAGGTCCATGAATACTGTCGGCACATTGGTTGCTCCAAAAGGCATAACAAGGAACTCCCAACGCCCAAATCTCGATCTAAAAGCTGTCTTCGGGATGTCCTGCTCTCTGACTCTGATCTGATGATAACCTGAGTGCAAATCAATCTTCGAGAATACTAAAGCCCCCTTGAGTTGATCAAACAAGTCATCTATCCTCGGAAGAGGGTATCTGTTCTTGATTGTCACTGAGTTCAAGGTACGATAATCAATACATAACCTGGACGTACCATCATTCTTTTTCACAAGAAGCATCGGAGCTCCCCAAGGCGATCCACTAGCACGAATGAATCCCTTGGCTCTGAGTTCTTCAATCATCTTGTACAATATCTCCAACTCTGATGGCGCCATCCTGTAGACTCTCTCTGACACTGGGGTTGTCCCGGAATCAAGTCTATGGTGATCTCGATCTCCCGCTCTGGAGGCATACCTGGTAGCTCTTCTGGGAAAACATCTGAGAACTCATCCACTATCCTGGGCAACTGCACGGCTGCTACTGCCATCCGCAATACTGGAGGAGAAGGTTCAACTTTGCCTCGGAAAAAGAAAAACTCTGGCTCGCCTGGAATGCTAAAAACAACCCTGCCGATATGGCAGTCTATTCTAGCATACTGGTTCCTCAACCAATCCATCCCTAAGACCACATCATAATTGGCCATCGGGAATTCTATCAATCTAGCGGGGAACTCTCTACCGCTAACTATGATCCGACACAAGGAAAACACTCTATCTACTCCCACAAGTCCGTTACCAGTAAGTATATTGAGCCTTATTGATAATGACTCGGGCTCCAATTCTAACCGTGTCGCGAATCGTGCAGACATAAAAGAATACGATGCACCAGAATCAAATAAAGCTGAAGCTGGAAATGAGTTGACGAGAATAGTACCGGCCACTACCTTTCCTGGTGCCAATCCTTCCTCTGCGGTCATCACCATAGCCTGACCGTGCCCTCGGGGTGCTGGTCCCCTCTGCTTAAATCTTCGCTACCCTGCTCTGACTCTGGGCTTGGACTTGTGCATACTGTTGGGGTTCTGCTGCTGGAATACTTGGGTCTGAGGCGGCAAGGGCCTCGGCAATGGGTACTATTGCTGCTGCTGGACCGGTGCTGGTCCTCTCACCGAAGAGCTAGAAGGTTTGGACTGATGAACCATCCCTATTCGGGCAGGATCCAACCCTATGGTCTGGTGCTCTACAGGCCAGACACAATCCCTGTGCCCTGCGACATTCTGCCACTACATGGCCTGGCTTCCCACAATGAGAACAACCCACTGCGGAAGACTGCTTCTGCTTCTGCTGCTGCTGCTGAGGGTACGTCAGGGTGGAATACTGAACTGACGTTACTGAGGCCGCTCGCCTCGAAGCTCCAATAGTCAAGGCCCTGGCTGTCGGGACTGGGGCTGAAGACTGATTCATCTGGCCGTGAGATCTCTTCCGACCTCCGGCCCTATCCACAATCCTCTGGAAGGTATACTCATGCCTCCGGGCTGCTCTCAAGACTGCATCAAAAGTCTGATGCTCAAACTGTTCAACTGCCAACAAAATCTCCAGGTGAAGTCCCTGCTGGAATCGCTGGGCTCTATCATACTCGGTTGCCACCAAGGTGGAAGCAAACCGACTGAGTCTGGAAAACTCGGTCGCATATCCGTCGACCGTCCTGCCTCCTTGCTTCAGATTAGTGAACCTCGTCTGTAGATCATACCGAGCTACAGCATCAAAATACTTGGTCTGGAATCTCTCTCTGAATACTGTCCAAGCAATAGGGGCCTCTAATCCGACTGCCTGCGCTGCCCACCAGCTGCGGGCAAGATCCAACAACTGTAAGCGCACCACGGCTACCTTCTCATTCTCTGGGGTCCTGGCTGCTTCTAGAATCACCTTAGTATCCTGAAGCCAAGCATCTGCTGCGATAGCATCTTTGCTACCATCAAAGAAGGGAGGGTTCAAGAGCTTGAAGCTGTTGGCCGCGCTGTTCCCTGGATGACCGCCTCTGGTCAAAGCATCCGTCACTGCTTGTTGCAAAGCATCTCCACGACGATCTTGAGAAGCTATCAAGGTCCTGACGAGTCCTACTAATGTGCCATCATCAGGTTCGGCAGGCTGAACTGGCTGAACTGGGGGCTCTTCTCCAATAGGCTCGACTCTGGAGGCTACTCCGGAGTACTGGACTTGATCTCCGGGTTGCTGCTGGTCCGCAGGAGGTACTCCGCCATGCTGGTCGGTAGGACCACGAACAATACCGCTGAAGAAGATGACATAGGGAACAATAAGGAAGGACCAGGACAGATCAACGATACAAGCATATGATCAGGACAAGAATCCAGGGATTCAGAAGATACGAGCAGAGATCAAGGACGAATATTGATTGAGACATCTATTCGGTAAACCCTTACATATCTTGATTTACAAGACCTGCATGGGCCACCACTTATACCATGTCACGCCCCAGAACCAGAATACTGGAGAGCGGGGGCAGACATAGCCAGCTACGTATATGAAATGGAATCCATCTCGCTATACGGTCACGGCTGTCTAGATACATGAGGGTTTAACTACAAGCCAACAATCTCTTAAGGTCATGAACAAGCCTAGTGTCTCAATCACAAGCAAGTAAGTAAAAGTTACAAGATGTATGATCACTAAATATACAATAGTAAGGCGTCCCAAACATTACATATTCAGCTGATCATGAAGCTAGTCATTACAAAAATGTTAGGACTAGCAAGAGTTTAGTCATACATAATCAACCCTAGGATCTGTTAATCATATTACAGCCCGTAGGCAAACAGTAAGTAAAGTGCAATCGAGCTAAACAGGTGCTCGTCGGCTAAACGCCTCAAAAGAATATTTTTACAATAAAGTGGGAGATCAAAAATAAACCCACACGTTGCCAGGATTCCATCTAGTAGCCACCATCTGGCTGGAAGGTCAGTAGATCCTCTGGAGCTGCTCCGAAATCTGGCCACACAAAACCAGCTGGGTCAGACCCCAGAAAGAGCAAGTGCCACAAAGGAAGCTTCACTTAGGAACTAAAACCAGCAATCAGCACAAGAGTATAAATAAAAGTAAGAACTGGAAATAAAAAAATACATCAGGATGATATACGACGAGATGACTATGGAACTATTCAGATAACCAGGTTACAATCCGTAAACCAAACAAGGACCGGGGTTGTAACCTTTCGTCTGAACAGAACTTGGAATTCTCACCATTTATTAGTAAAATAAATACCAGCATTCTGGTCATGCAGTAATCTGGAACAGAATCAGGACAAGACTAGACTGGTTAGACTCCATCCAATCATTTCACGGCCAAGCAAAACTACGGCTTGATACTTTAACTAACTAGGGTTGTCACAAGCCTAATTACTAACAAGATGCAGTGAGAATCTTCCACAGCCACAAGCCCTGCAGTCCATCCAGGTTACCCGGGTTAAAGATTAGGATTGAATTCAGGTGGGTACATCGTCCGGGAAATGCATGTACCCTTAGGTAGCTTGAAGGGTGCAGCACATGACAGTGTGCTGGAAATGTGCCCTACTCGACGGCAGGCTACAGATCCCAAGGCCTGCCCAGGTAACGAGATTGCCTGTAGCTGGGACATCTCTTTATGACTAGTGTATTAATTTAGTTATTAGCCTTAGTCCATTTCAATGGGTACTCCTGACCGTGGTACTCAGGAGTCCCCTTCTAGACATGATACAAGACAGGACTGGATTATTTGTACAAGCACAATCGCCCACGGTGTCCAGGATTAATATACGGGTCATGTCATATCAGGTAGCCGCCGCAACAGCTGTTCAAGATAATCATGTCAGGTGTACTTGTCATTAGTGCGCCACGACGGCCCCCTATCAGGTCATGTCAGGTTTACTTGTCAAGAGTGCACCACTACGGGTCACTATCGTGTCATGCTCAGGTATCATTAAATATATTAAATAAATTCATGATTTTCAAGTTCATGACAAAAGGCGTAAGGATATAAAATGGGCATAAAATATATATAATAATAATAATATAAGATAACAAGACAGGGCACAAAAATCCATGCGGCTCAAGGGAGTGAGTCCATGCGGCTGGGTCAATACAGGTTCATGCGGCTCAAGGGGAGTGATGCTTATGCGGCTATGATCAGACGAAGTCCTATGCGGCTGCATGGGCGATACATATGCGGCTGGATGATGAATGGGCCTTATGCGGCCCAAAACAGTAGCGCATATGCGGCTGGGTGCGAAAGAACTCATGCGGCTGAAAGCTAGCCGCATGAAGTCCATGCGACTCAAGATAACAGGGGACTCATGCGGCTGAGTCTGAACAAGGCTATGCAGCTCATTTACTTGCCGCATGAAGATTCATGCGGTCAAGTACTCAAGCAAGTCTTATGCGGCTAGGAAGGACTTTCCATGCGGCTGAGCTCGAACGAGTCTCATGCGGCTGGAAAGGCCATACGGCCAGAGACTTGCCGCATGAGGATTCATGCGGCCAAGTACTGCTCTTCTTCTCCACTTGTCCGAGAAAGGAGCCAAGCAACCATGGCTTCCAAACTACACAAAACCTTCATCCGGAGCCCAAATCGGAACTTCCTTAGGTCAAAATGGGGTAGAACGAGCTACTCTACAGCATGGAACCATCAAAACTAGAATAACAAGATTAAGTAGATCAAAACCCAAGAAATCCAAAAATAAAGTAATATAGATCTACAAGAATCTAGCCATGGAAAGTAAAAATGCCAAGTTCTAAAGTTAGTCTAAATGTTGTAAGGAAGATGAAGCAATAAAATTAGAGTTCCTCCATGAAGCAAGTTGCACTTGCCTAGACCTCTCTCTCCTCTCTCTGTAGGTAAGGAAGTAATGGGGAAGAAGAAGATGATTAATGAAGAGAGAGAATAGAGAGAATGGATTAATAAAGGGGTTGGTGGTGGTAGGTGGGGGTTCACCATATAAAACCAATCCCAAACCAACCCACATAAACCGAACCGAACTAAGCCAATGAAATGCGAATGCAAAAATAAACCAATCTAGGAACAAGATAAATATGTACACGTATTCCAAAATATGTAATACGAACAACAGGCATTACAGTTTTCCTACAACAATAGCTATCAAGCAAGCATCCAGATGGCTCCATTTGAAGCGTTGTATGGTAGGAAGTGTCGATCTCCTGTCTATTGGAGCGATATAGGAGAGCGACAGATATTTAGTCCCGAGTTAGTTTTGAGTACAGTGGAGAACGTTAAAAATACAAGACCACCTGCGAGCAACAGGATCGACAAAATAGTGGGCTGATGATCGTTGCCGACCTTTGGAATTCAAAGAAGGCGACCATGTTTTCTTGAAAATATCCCCCCATTAGAGGCACGATTCGATTCGGAGGACGTGGCAAGTCGAGTCCTACATATATCTTTAACATCGGGAACATTCTTAGTGTCTGTTTCAGCATCCGAGTCGTTCGTGGATTTTTGACTTTTTATTACTGACGTGATTGACTGTTGGAGTTGCCATTCCCATACTACCAGGCAAGATACCTTGCCACCTTACTCTATGATTTAATTATTCTAATTTTTAGTTATTTATATTCAGTATTTCTTATTTATTGTTAGTATTATATCACTGTACGTCCAAGTCACACTTGGGTGCAAGCGACTTCATCGCTCGTTATTACTGCTTTTGGTTTTATTCTCTTGCATTGACTTAGCCTAGTGACCACCCAATTATGATGAGGTATTGGTATACCTAATACGGACTTGATATGATCATCACGAGTTATGAGTCACATGTAGGACATGTACTCACGTAGTCGGCTGGCCGCCGATGCGTATGAGACGTGCGATGGTTAGGAGTAACTGCCAATAGAATTGTATGATAGTGAACTTGGCAGTTACTAAAGGTTCCTATGGGACATGGATGTGACCCTACTAGGTATTGGATGGGGGACAGTTCCTTAACGTATGGGCCACGTATGCAGTTTCTATTCCTGATCCTGCTGGCCTTGGACATTCGATGAATGTTATGCTTTGAGGTTCATGGTATCCTAGTGGGACCATCCCTGAGTTTCCTACAGCCGAGTGCCCATGCGGTGAAGGTTGTTCTTACTACATTATCACTGTAGAACTGGTAGGCACCCTATTGTATACATTCCTTTCTTCTATTATAATCACAGTTTATATGGCACGATGTTTTCTTGTATCTTATTACGTCCCTCTGAGGACCTGGTTACCTCTCCAAGATTATACAACTTCTCGCAGTACGGTGTGCACTGATCCATCCTATCGATGACGAGGCATCTCCTGCTGATTTCTAGATTATTCATTTACTGAATATTAGTGGATATTTTTATATCTCTTTTCTTTCTGTTTTGCGGAGGTTGGACTCCGCTTGTGATACTATTTTCATAGCTGTTTGGATGAGTATGTTCACCTGGCTATCTTTGGATACACTTATTTATTATCTGGACTCTATTATCTTCTATGTTGAGCTGTGATGAGATTAGATTATATTATTCTGGCATGTGATTATTTTTATAGCTTATGTGCGTATACGAGGATTCCACATATTTGAGTATTCTTCGTATATTGCAGCTGGTATGTTCACGTACTCGGTTCTATGTATTTTGGGACTGGGGTGTTACGTACTTTGCAAGAAACAAACAATGTCTACGATGTCTACTTTGCAAGAAATAAACATTGTCTATGATGTCTACATGTCTACGGTCTGATAATACATCAACTTGGTACTTTCCTTCCCAACACTACACGTAAGAATATGACAATATAAAAGAGACAAGATGTGGTATCCCTGACGAGCGTGTCAAGAATCAAATATTAAATGACTAACAACGAACTATAGTAATTAACAATATCGAAAACAAATAACAAATGTACTCGCCTGGGGTCCTTTGTTGGTAAAACCGATAATACCAACCACTCAGTGCGCCACCACAGTCAAACTCGTGGAACAATCTTCGGATGCTGAAACAGACGTCACCAACACATCGAGGGGGGGCATGGATGCTTCGTTGGTTTGGGAATTCTAGGGTTTTCGAGTTTCCATCTTCTCTTTTATATTTCTCTTCCGTTCTTATCTATATAAAGGAAGTTTGGTTCGGGTTTGGGGGCGCTACTGTTCCTGCGGGAATAGTAGCAGGTAATTTCCTTTTCTTTTTCTTGTTTTTTCTTGTTTTTCTTGTTTTTCTTTTTTTTTTTTTTTTTTTTTTTCTTTTTTTCTTTTCTTTATATATAACGATGTATATAATTATATACATTTACCTAATATGTACATGTATGGTTCACAATTTCTCTTTAATTTATTAGACTCCACAAAAATTAAAAATTATTGATAAAATTAAGCCATATACAACCATATTTGCTATCATTAATATATTTATTTGAAATCAAAAATGCATATATATATATATATATATAATTTATATATATATTTTAATATATATATATGTATATGTATTGCATACATGTATGTACATACCTTAAAATACAAGAAAAAATATATAGAAATTTCTTAAATATATGAACAAAATATTTTGTATAAATATTACCTCTTATAAATATAACATGACAATTTAAACAAATATTCAATTTAATACAAGGCTATCAATAATTATATAAAAGTACTACTAAAAAATGAAGTAAAATAAATCCTCAATAATTTTAAAAAAATATTACTGTAAAATATTAAGTAAAATAAATAAAAATAAATTTAAAATTTAGGGGGATTTTACATTCAGCCTCGCAGTGCACCACTGCCTAGTCTTAGAAGGCAAAAAAGTATGCATGTTTGGCGTCCAGCTCTGTCTTCTTTTCGGTCAGGCTAGCCACATACTGAGTATACTTCGCCGTCTCATGGCTAAGGGCGGCCTACTTGGCTTCCCCGTACTAAGGCTCAACCATGAGTTGGGTCCATTGTGTTACGCCCCGATCCCATGGGACCGATCGTCCTCGCTAAGGTGTGATGCCACGAGAGCCTAGGTTGTGCTCACGCAAGGCGGGTTCCATAACGGCCGATTACAGGCTAAGCGACAGGGTCGTCGCACAGAAGTCCCGAAGCAGAAACAATAAATAAGCCTGCGGAAAGTTAGAACCAAAACACAAGTCAACAAAAGAGGCACTTTATTGATATTGAACAAGGATTATAAAAGTGGCACGAGAATATGATTACAATCACTCAGTCTCATTCTTCTCTCAAATTACAAGTCACTCTGCTCTCTCTCATTTCTCAATACAAAGCTTGATGAGCCAGCGGATGCTTCAGATAGGCGACATCCA